>VXBO01010444.1:637905-650662 GCA_013400135.1 Rhinoptilus africanus | reverse complement strand
CGCCCGCGCTGCGGGGCCTGCGCTGCCGCGGGGCCGGGCATTGTGTGCGCGCCGCGCCCGCCGCCGCCGCCGCTCCGCACCTCCGGCGTCTCCGCGCCCGGCGGCGCTCCGGCGAGCGAGAGCCTTTGTCTCTCGGGGAGTCGCTCTGCGCTGCCCGCCGCTTCTGCACCTGAAGTCGTAAATCCGCCGCTGGTGACACCGCCGGGGCGGCCGCCGGGGATGCCCCGGGACGCCAACTTCGGGCTGGGGAGGACTCGGCGCCGGGGCAGCGGCTGCGGGAGGGCTCCCGCTCGGGCGGCGGCGGGGGGAGAGGGGAGGGCGGAATGCCCGCATGGGAAGGACTGTACAAGTTTTCCGTCTGTGGCTTTGGCAAACTTGTTACCAGGGCTCACCCCACCCCCCGCACCCCTCCTCAGTGGAAATAGTGAAAGGAGAAGAAAAACAACGCGGGCAGTTAATTGTGAATTTTAAACTACATTCGCTATTGCAGTTCCATAGGGCCCTTATTTTTTCAGAAATAGGCCAGTGATGTCCATTTCACAATAACATGTGTGCTTTGGGGGAACAATTATATCTACTTTGGAGAAACTTGTTGCCATTATAAAATGGTTTTACATGGTAACCTTTGTGTCTGACAGTTTTACCTGCTCCTATAGCACAATTCTGGTGGGAGAGGTTTTACAGCAAAAGAAAAGGCCTACCTTGCTCTTTCCTTGCCGTTCCTTCCTTCATGAGAGCTGGCTGCTGTCAGTAGCCCAGGAGGTTACCATAGCGAACATTTCCGTAAGGCAGAATAGAAGGCGCACCGTGCAAAAGTCATGCTGGTGAAAAGGATAATGCATCTTGTAACTTCAGAAATACCATTGTTTTGTAACTTGCGTAAGGTTTATGATGTGTGTGAACTGGTCAGAAACATCTGATTTGTAAGAGAAAAAGTTATTAATGGGAAATTAATCTCGTTTGTACTGGAGCGGGGGCCGTGACCTGTAGCGCCTACAACACCCCTCAGGATGGATTCCTGTTCTGGCTAAGATCTGTTTCAAAATAGCCAGCTTTTGGAAGAAAGTGTATCAATGTCAACATGAAAATGTATCAATTAAATGAAAACATAGGTTTCCTGTGTGGTAGGTTCTACTGGCATGGATTTTGCAACTAAAAAAGAATAAAAAAGCATCTGTCTATCTGAAAGATCATCTTGAGGAAGAAGACTTAGTGGGCTTCCTGCCTTCAGTTTGGCCATTTCCTCTTTTAGTTTTGGTTTGTGAATTGTTGCTGTGATTGAAGGATGAGAGTGAAATCTGGTTCTTCCCAGAATCTGTGTTAGTGGAAAAATGGGAAGATGCTTCTGGACAAGACAGACAGCAAAGTACAACTGATAGATTTCACTCTACCTATTTTTTTTATGACTCATACCCAAGACTTAGCGTGGAAGTGCTGGGAGCATGGCTTTGCTCATGTTTGGTGTATCTCTGCTGGGCAGTTGCATTGGAAGACTTAAGTATCCTGTTAGGTTAAAGCTGGTGTGCACGTTCTCCCCAGGAGACAGCACCGCGGGATAGATAGCAGAGAAACAGTGGCAGATCTTAGTAATCATTGATCTGTATGGATTTTCCTTTGCAGTTTTTTTACCCCATCTGCTATTAATTTGCTGGTACTGAATTATCTTACCTGATTCTTAAACCTGGCAAATCTCCTAAGCAGTTGCTGTGTGGAAGAGAAAGGTGGGTTAAGATGACATGTTAATTACTGATATAGTTTGCATGGTGTAATCTTTATATTCTGGGAATCCTTTCACTGTCTTGTGGGGAAGATGTTTAAAAGTATTGCAAAGATATGTTTGCTGTAGTATGATTTGGTAATACGTTACAGGTTTTTTTTTTTTTTATTTCATGACAGACCAGTGACAGCTCTTTAGTGACACGTTAGCCTTCCTGTCATCCTTACTTTTTGAATCCACTCTATTTGTTGTTGGAAATCACTTTAACATCATTACTATGCTTCCACTTGTGAAGTTTGGCCATGGCATGATCACCACGCGGTGATGCAGACATCAATACAGTCACTTTGCGCTGGCTTGACTTAAATAATTGTTCTACAAGTGATACACTTTGGACACATGGCAACTTAATTACATGAACACGTTGACAGTGAAATGGCTCATGTTAAATTCACTAAAGTGTCCCTTAAGTGCAGGAGAAATTGAAACCTGGGACGTGTTTAGTAAGGGGCATTTTGGGGAGAGAGCTTTCCATACCTAAAAACACAGGGCTTGTGTTACATCCATTGTTGCTATATTATCACGGCAGTTGTAACGTTACAGAATAGTCTTGGGGTTTGGTTTCTTGACCTTTTAAGTGTGTGTTTCTGTATCTTGTAGATTGATCATTGAGTTAAAACTCTGTAGTCTCTGTAAGTTACAAATGTTTTCTGAAATGATAACTTTGTTTTGTGCCCTCCCTCTGACTCATCTTGCTTGATGATTAGCAGATTTTACGTGTCATCTTTGTTTTGGTAGCTTTAAGCATCAGTGTTGCTGCTGGTAGTGGACTTGACTTTGTGCCCGTTTCCTTCTACTTTTGGGAAGTGGCTATCAGTTTTTAGGTCAGAGGTTTAAACTTGAGGTGGGTGTTGTTTAAAGGTTTTAGTTTATTTTTTGGTTTGGGTTTTGTTTTGTTTTTTTCTTCTCCCTCTCAAGATTACTTTCTGACTTGAAAAGTAAAGGGATAAAGTAAGGGGGTGAGAGTTGATTTGTTTTGTTTTGATTCAAATCCTTGCTGACGTTGTCCTGAAGGTAAATGTTGTGTTAGTATGCAAGATCCTGAAAGAGAGATTTAGCAGTTCATGTTCCCCAAGTTTAGCAAAAGTTGAAAACGAGAGTAAATTTTAATGTTAATTATATATTAATATGTTACTATTTTAAAAGATGTATCATCGGTGTAATGGTATTTTTTAATGTAATTATATATTTTTATCTTACTTTAATGCGTAATTCTTTCCACTGCTCAGTTTTCTTTATATTGATAAAGGTTATGAAAAAAACATTGAGATGTTACATATTGCTCATTAGATTTTAAAATGGTTTTAGTTCTAAGGGTACAGAATGTTTGGGTTTTTTGAAAAAAAAGTAAGGCTTGGTGCATGTAAAACACATATACATTTTGTGTTCACTCTGTATCCACGTTGATTTTTCCTTCCTTTTCCTGGACTTTGCTGACAGCCTTTGTGAATTGGTGATGATCATGGGAGGATTGCTGTTGTTGTTATTTTTATTATCATCATCATATTTTATAGGTGAGATTGTATTTTTCAAGTGTCCTCATCAAAGGCTAGTCTGTGGAATTGAATATTACATTAATTCAACTCTGTGTTCTTAATAGGGCATTTCTTGGGGGTATTGCTCGTCTGAATATTTTAAATGTTCCTCTGTGAGACAGGAGGGTGTGAGCTTAGGCTGGAACAAGATATTCTGCATATTAGTTGAGACTCTGTAGGTAACTCTCCGTGTCTCTGGGAAATAAGTGTATTTTAGCTAATGCAAAGCTGCATAGTAATTACAGAGTCCTAGACGAATGCTTTAAAACCACTTTGAAGACGGAAAGCGGGAAGTCTTGGGGGTAGCTTTCTGCTTTGTTCGGTTTAGTAGCATTGGATTATCACCTACAGACACCACTGAGGGGCGTTGGGCTGGGAACTGTGCAAATAAACAAGGTTTAGGAGCCCCGGGATTAAGGAAGCCCTGGTCCCAAGGTCTCCTTCTTCCTCTCTCTCCCCCCTCCTCGTTTTCCTTTCTTACCTCTTCTGGATTCTCCGCGATATCTGCATTAGTGTTTCTTTCAGTGGAGACAGTTATGTTTAGATTTCTTTTCCTTGTGAAAATAAGCATCCTAGTACAACACTTCTATGATCTTGATATCACTGAGACCCCTGCTCCTCTGTCATGTTTTGTTGACTGTGTTTGATGAAGAGTCATGAGAGGATAGGCAGAAAACTCTGTACATGCAGACGTTTCATATTAATCACATGAGCCTTGTTTCCTAAGAAAATCAGGTAAACAATAACGTTAACACCTTAAATAAGAGGACTTGGTCTTCATCAAGGTTTGTAGTGGAACAGCCATCTCTTCTATAGATGCCTGACTCTAATATTAGGATTTTTGCTCTTTCAATCTGTTTGGGGTATTTTGTTTTGGTTTCTTTTAAGTAAGATAGAGCAGCCTTAAATAACCACTATTTTTTTGCAGCACAGGTTACTTTGTGTAAACAATGCTCAAATAGGAGTTTTTCCTTCACTTAAAGTAGGAGGGAGCTATGCATATTTTATTTTGGCTTTTTTCGCCCATTTGGATTAGGCAGGTGGACTGATTGCCCACGCTTAGCTACAGTTCAGGTGAGTTGCTAGTTACAGAGGTAATCTTAACAATTTGCTCAGATTATGTGGACATTTAAAATGTGATTATTGTCCCTAGACTCACCCTGAGCAGCGACTAGCTGATTTTCAAGGTCATTGTTTATATTGCTGTGGCACTTCATTTACACTGGTTTATTTGCTGTTACACTTGAGGACACTCTTGTTCACTACAGAAATGATCTTTTTCTTCAAATAGATGAGTTGGGAAGGAGACTAGTGGAATCTGATGTTATCTGAAAATGATGCAGCTATT
Organism: Rhinoptilus africanus; assembly: GCA_013400135.1. Classification (NCBI taxonomy): domain Eukaryota; kingdom Metazoa; phylum Chordata; class Aves; order Charadriiformes; family Glareolidae; genus Rhinoptilus; species Rhinoptilus africanus. Next base: position 646,002 of record VXBO01010444.1, on the reverse strand, counting down.
AAACCAGCTTTGAGATTCTCCGAGAGTACTGATGAGAGAGAGAAGAGATGCATCTTGGATTTTTTTTTTTTCTTTAAGAGTAAACTATGCAGGGCTGAGCGACCTTCTCTCCCATTTTTTTCTGATTGGAGTGGAGGGCTCTCAGCATATGTCAAGAGGTGCTCTGTCTTGCAGAATTGGGCCATTGGTTGAAAGTAATGATGGTGGTGGGGAACCCTGCAAGGTTTTGCTGTTTGTCACTTAATCTTTTTCAAGAATGTAAGGGACTGGAGCAGTGATGCCGAAGTAGACATCAAGTGGATTGGAGAAGATGAACTCTGTCTTGATGTATTTAGAGCCTGTAGTCTCTCTTCCTTCTGGGGATGGGTGAGAGAAAGCCGTAAATAGTACCTTCAGATTTGTCATTGTTTCCAGAAGAAACCAATCAAGTCAGGAAGTGAAGGCAGTTCCCCTCTGATGCTGGGTGCACACTTATTACAAATGGCTCTGTAAGTTCTGTGGGTGTCTCGTCTCTCTGTACTGGAGTTAAGTGATGCCTTGGCATTTCTTATCATTTTCTTGGTCTCTTGACCTGTGAAAATATATATAAATGTAAGATTTTTCATTTTATTTGGGATATTTTTTTTCTTTTTGTAGCTTGACTGAAGTAAAAGTGTTGGAATATTGAGCTCCTTGGGAATTGTGGTAGTGTGCGTGCTTGCTGCTCGAGTGTGCTCTTTGCTCTGTGCGTGGGGAGCCATGGCCTCTGGTTTAAAAAAAGAAAGTTATTTGTCTTGAAATCATAAAACCTAAAAAGTGTTTTAAACCTAAGGACTGTGAAAATCCATTGTGCTGTAAAGCCTTGTCTGAAACTAGGGTGGCTTTTTTTTTTATAAGTATCTTTCTCTCTTGTCAAAGCATCTCCTTTTCAAAGGAGGTCGCCGTTGGCCTCTGCGCCTGTTAACTTTGCTCCGGGAATGGGGGTGTGATGCTGAAAAAGCTGTGGTTTTCCTAAGCAGTACTGAGAGATGCTGTTGAAGCCTGACAGGTGTATGTATTATATACACAGGCTTTCTCTCTCGTATATATATATTAGTATTTTTTTTTCCTAATACCGAGTTCCAAATATGCCCCTATTCATGTGTAAGTACTAAACTTTTCAAGTGCTGTTTTAATACAAATGACAAGATCTGTACAACAACATTCTTAAATGTCTGGGTAGGAAATGCCTAGCGGACAGGAAGGGTGAAAACACACCATGCTTTCTTGCACTTGGCCCTGCAAAACTCACATAATGCGCATCCTAAACGAGAAATTATTGTAGGCGGCAGTGGTTCCTTCCAGGATTAACTCTGCTTATTGCTCTTTAAAGTGTTACCATGAGGGATAAACTAATGGCCCTAAGAAATAATGAAAGCGCAGGATCAGTCAGAAGTGTTACATATATAGCACTAATTGGCCAATTGAACTGAACTAATCAACTCCTTTTAAACGAATGTGACCATGGGCACAGGCACATGAAAATCTTCCCCTCTTTAAGGGAAGTTTTTTCTCCTTTATTTGCAAAACAAGACTTAAGTTAGCAGCAAGACTTTTTAGTCCAGCAGCCAAGAGCAAATACCTGCTTTTTAAGGTTATTATTTTATCTTGTTATTTGTTCAACTTTTTAAATACATTTAGGTGAGAGAGGAGGAACCAAATTTTGAATTCACATTGCTATTGTGGCCAAATCTTACTTTTTGAACTTACTCCCTAGCAAATAGAAGTGTGTATTTTGTCACTCCTCTTAATGAAAGCCAGCGTATTTGGGAAGTGGCTTGGCTAAGTAATCCAGAGTTTATTGTGATAATAAGCTGGTTCCAGATAATTCTAGCCTCACTGCAAGTGTAGAGGGAATGTGTCCAACAGCTGGTTCGTATGGTTGTGTGTTCTCAACCAGTTCAGCTTACGTAAGTAAGAGACTATGACCGAAAACTGAAAAATCAGGGAAGATTCTGTCTTATTCTTCCAATCAGGGTACAAAAATAAGACAGCAGCATAATAGCTGGAAGGATAAGGTGACAAGAGGAAAATCAGCTTTCTTAATTGCAATTAATGTTGCTCGGTTTAACTCTTTGTACTTATCAAATTGAAAACCAAAATATTGGCTTTTTTGTATCTGCTTTCTTTGTATATGCTTTTAAGGTAAGAATATTACTTAGCTAAGTAAAACGAAAGTGCAGTTTTCGTTTATAATTTGAGTCCAATTTCTGTCTAAATGCAACTTCACATAAATTACAATTCTTATGATTATCCAGTAAGAAATACAGAAATTATCTGTTTATAGTAAAGCTGAGATTGTTATTTAAATATTGCATTTATACTTTGTTTCCAAACAGTGATTGAATCTTATTGGGAACTGTTTTTAGGTTATTGAGAAATGGGAGTATTACATAGTTTAATATGCTTTTATTTAAAGAGATTTATATGAATGCCCTTCTTTGCTACTGTTACGCAGATAGTGACATCAAAATATGCTTTGTCAGTCTTCATCATTCTAATATGCAAACGTGAGTGATTTATAATACAAAAAACCAACGTAACAATTGCCCATTAACTAGCGGAGGCACCTTCATAGAAAATTAGGAGTGCTGATGTTTCCAAATAGGTATCTTTTTGGGAAGATGGGTTACGGTGTTTATAATGGTCAGGCTGGGAGAGTCTCTGAAGCAGGCGGTGTATTTTGGATTTCAAAGACTAATAGTGCATGAATTCTTTATTAGCTGTTCAGAAGGAAGAAATCTGTCTTACTGCAATGCAAAAACTTGATTTCTGACAAACAGCATGGCAAAATCCACTTTAATGTATAAAGTTAACTCTTCCGAGATCCTACCTTAGCAGTGGGATTTGCAAGAAAAATACCAGTGTGATAGGTGTTGGAGGTGGATGAGAAATTTCTCTGCGTTGCTGGAAGAAGAGCAGCTTCAAGTTTAGCTTCAGTTGTGATGAGCATAAAATCACCATAATGTGTCAGACCAGTAGGACACCTGGTCTCGTGTCTCGCCTCAAAAACCTTTTGAAATGAGGATAAGAAATAGTGAAGCAAAGCACAGTCCTTCTCGCGGTGGGTGATGCGGCTGTGTAGGCTGCGCAGGAACCAGTGATGTGAGCTGTTCTCTATCAGTTTGTCTAATCCTTTCTGAATCCACAACTTCCCCTGGTTATGAGTCTGCAGTTTAATTATATGCAACGTGAGAAGGTGCTTCAGTTTGTGTTTTCTGGTTCTTGTGGTAGAAGAATTAGTGAATAAGCTTTCCTTATTGTTCTTTTTCATGCTAGTTTTGATTTTACACATCCATATTGTACTTTTCTATAGTTGCACTGTTCAGCTCAAAGAAGGAACCAGTTTTATAGTACAGAAGATGCTGAAGCCTGTCCACAGCTTTTGTGTGTGTGTGCAGTGCTGGACTGAGCAGGACTGCTCTTTCTGACTGTGGATATTTCTTAACTTTCCTATAAAACTGAATTATACATTTGTCTCTGGTTAATAGAAAAGTATTTCAAGCGTCTGATCTTCTTTGATACCTTTTTTGTGCATCTTCTAGTCTTGCCAAGGCTGTTTGACACCAGCACTCCATGCTGTCTCAAGGTGCTCTGGATTTCTAGAATTGTAGCACAGTTTTCTGTTTTCTTCTCCATTCCTTAGGGTTCTTAATGAGCATGGTATTGTTGCTCCAAGAGAGTTAGTCATAACAATTTAGAAATCCTGAGTCGCAGTAGCTAATTTAGATCTCGTTGTATAGGTGAGGTTATTTCATTTTCTATGTCTTTTTATCCTGCCTTTAATTTCATCTTCTATTATCCTTCTGCAGTTTTTTGCAAACAAATCTATTTTTCATCTCTTAAATAGTTCTGTATTGTCTTAAAACTTTGCACTTATTTCATGTTTGTGTGCTTCTCTTGAAAAGCAAGACTCAGTACAGACTCATTAGCCCTCCTTGTATTGTGAAAAATTACTTTTTATTTCTGTCATTACTTCCTGTCTCTATAATCAGCCTTTAAAGTATGAGATGATCTTCCAGAAAATGCTTCAAAAGGATTCAAGTCTCTGTGGACAATAGAAGGTTCTGGAAAGACAGTACTGTGGCTGTGGACACCAAGCTTGCAAGGTATTTGCTTTCCTTGTGTTGAAGACACTGAATGGGAATTAATGGTGCTCAGAGCTCCCCACAGTTGAAGCCTGGACAGTGTGCAGTATTCTGATGGGTTTTCTTTTTTCTTTTTCAAGTAGGTGTTTCTGTACTCCACTCATGGGCAGAGGGCATGGGCAGCAGTATGCCTTGTTGGTGTTTGGACAATCATGCAGATATTTTTCAGGGGAGTAGGAGAAGGAATTAAATTGGATAAAACTAAATTGCACCCTTATAGCAACATTAATACTGAAAAAATATTTCCATATGCAAAAAACCTTTTAAACTGGCACTTCTTAGCACTTACAATGCTCAATTCTTTCTTAATTTAAGGAAGTTTTGATTGTGATGGTGGAGGATGTATAAACCAGAAATGCTGGTACCACTTCTTACGTGCTCCTGTTAGTTTTTGACCACCCTCTCGCCTGAGGTGACCATTAAACTTAATTTTGGCCTTAATGCTCAATTTGTGTCGTAAAGAGTTCATAAAGCTCTTATTTGATGTTATTGATGAATTAACTTCATTAAATGATGAAACTTCATTAAAGGGAGTTATCTTTGCCTGGATCTGCTGTGCAGCAAGTGGTGTGGAATTTAACACTGGTATTTTCAACATTTAAAAAATCTTATTCTGAACTTCCCAGATTGTGAAATGCTGTGAGTTCAGATACACATCGCAGGCTTCCACACAGCCACCACCACACGCTACAGTGTGAGCAGATCACCAGTTAGGTGATCAGGTTGGAAAATGGCAAAATGAACATTCCTAGTCTAGATGAAAGCGATCAGCTCAGGCTGCTTTTTCCACGCTTGTGGAGTTCCCTGTGTCTAACACCTGTGTTATATGCACACCTGTGTTATATGCACAGCAGAACCTGGATTTTGCATTTTATCCATGTTATGGGAATATATCACAACCGAAGGATTTGTATTCCACATGAATTATTTCTGGGCAAGGTAGTGAGTATGTTGGAGATTGTTAAATTGAGAAGCCAGAAAAGTGATTTCGTTTTGCTGTTAATGAGTGTTTTTCTGTTGGCCCTTTTGAAAAATCCATTCATTACTTCTCTGTACCTCAGCAGTTTTCTGTTCATTTTGTGGCCATTTGTTTCTTCTGGGTGTGCCCAGCCCTGGTATAGAAGAGCAAGTTTTTAATCTTGTGTGTTTACAAAACTATTTTTGTAACCATGGGGCTAACAAAGTACCTTACAAGAATTAAAATTAAGATACTGCAGAGGTGTTGACCTCAGCTTTGGGAAGCTTTTAGGGAGCATTGTTTTTCAGGCCAGTTCTTCACTGGGTTTATGTGCTTGCTTTGCATAGTGATCTGATAATTCATTTTTCTACATTCTTGTTACTCCTAGAAGTGATCATGGCAGTGCTTGTCTGTGCAATTTCCAGTTGCAGCTGAGGGCAGCACTTAAATGTGAGATGGTATAATTTACGTCCAACGCTGCACTTCCCACTTAATGTTTTGCTAGCAACTCCATATCTATACCCAGCAAATCAAAACAAACTCTGGCTGTCAGCAGAGATGTTTCTTAAACACAACCAGGCAAATGGTTTTCTTTTCCATTTAATCAAGAGTATATTTTAAATTGAATCTCACAGCGGAAGCACGTGATTATAATACATACCGGTATTTCTAGTGGGTTTAGCTCTGAAGAACTTCCGTGGGCCTACAGTTAGATGCAGAATATTGGCACAGAGGAATAAAATCTAGGAGACTTCATAAAAGAACTTTTTAAGGTAATGTTTTCAGAATGAGGGTATCCTCTGATTTTTCTGAGGCACTGTTTTTATTACATCCTGCTGTAAAATTAAAGTTCTGATTTAATAATCACAACTACTGATTCAAAAGTTGCAGTGGAACTGGAATAGAAGAGTATTATCTCTTTATTGTATTTATATGTTAACAACGGAAACAAGGTGGCATGTGACCGCAGAGAGATGCCTGAAAAAACATGCACTGAACTTTGCAGGGATGGGGATACAAAAATAATTCAATGAAAAAAAAAGAATTGGAAAACATTTTTTACGACAGTGTAAATATTCCAGCGTTGTCAGGATCAAGCTTTGAAATTGTACTCCTAAAAATAGAGGAGGAATCTTTTTCAGTTGCACTCTGTCTTTTGAGCCCTTAGGCTCAAGTCTTGCTTTCTCTCTATATGAACAGAAGTGCAAAAAAAAATATCTTAAAATGAGAACAGATTTTGATGTAATTTTACCACTCCTGATGCTGGGGTAATAAGAACATCATCACTTACTGTGAGCTCTTCACTAAAACCCTGTACTGTCACTATTTTTAGGCCTTTAGGCCTGTTAATGTTCTTGTGATTTGAGATTTGGATCATTGAAAGCTGTTGTCTTTTTTTTAATTCTTTTTTCTTCTGTTTTTTTAAGCTTTCAGTACTTTTTAAAGGGAGAATGGGAAGGAAGCATGTGAGTTAATGAGCAATAACAAAAGGCAAGGCTATATTTTTGTGGTGTTGCCTGGAGAGAGAGAGAATTCCATGAATTAGCACAGCTCGTAATAGTGTAATTTCATTTAGGAGGAAAAGGTGTGGGGAAGAGCTGTGTTTTGCCATCACAGTTTGTACATGCAAAGAGCAGTAGAGTCCTAGTAGTGACTCAAATGGAGCTTTAGCAAGTTAAACCCGCATTTCACTGGGTAATGCAGGAGCAGTTCACGAGCTAAAGTGAAAATGGGTGGCTGTTTTGCTCCCTGTCAGAAGGTTTGGAGATCATGGGTGGTTGAAGATGTTCCAAGATCAAATGTGAGGACTTTTGAAGATTATTTATGTTGATGCCTGAAGTCTCTCAGAATTAATCAATCCACTAAGACCTGTACTGGCTTTATAGCCAGCCCAGTGTGTATATTTTTCTCAGTTTTCTAGACTTCTAAAGCCACATATAAAAGCCTTGTTATTCTGAAATGTTTTCTCAGCCTGTTATGAAACTTAACTTACATGCTTCACGGGAAAGGCCAGGGTACTGCTTTAACACCTGAAGTGTATTAACTAATCCACTCCGTAAGGTGAGAAGTAACCATATTTATGTGCTTTTAGCCTCATTATTGCTGCTTGGACATAATGTTAAGAGATGTGCTGGCAGTGGAACTGAAATAGTGGCCAAGTTCTGTGCTGTAAGTAATGACAGCAGGAAAAGCAAATTCTTTTCATATGTGAAAAGTTAAGTGTCAGGGCATCAGACAGTCAGGAGAGCGTAGCAGTGACACAGTGGCAGTGCACTGAAGCCACCTTGTCTTTGTGAGATTTGTTGGATCATGCAGGTAGAACGAAGAACATGTAATGGTACCCAAATCTGTAATTTCCAATGACTGTAAATAAGTGTGTCCTGTAAATATCTATTGGTTGAATAGAATTTTTCTAAGCCCTTGTGATGGAGCTTGGGATATTGATATTTCTGGGATCCCTTCAGATACAAAAGGGAAAATTTTTTTGGTCATCATTATAAAGTCCCTCCTTTAGATATGCATTTATTTCCATTCAAAACATATTTGCTTATCTGAGCTGGAACCTTTATAAAACAAAATGCGAATGAAATGTTGGAAAGCAGTGGGAGACCTTAGGATTCTGCAGTGAAAGGACTGAACTCTGCCATCCACAGCCTCTTATGACTAAAGTTAGCCCTCTAAAGATAAAATTCATTTACAAAGCAAGGAGGAGGGTGAAGGGGTGTAATTAAAACACATAATCCTAAAACCAACATGAACAATGCTTTTTCATGTTTCACTTAAAGCGGTCTGCTTTGTGTGTGCAGTTGCTATTGCTTAAGATTATTGATTTAGTTTCCTAGGGGAAACACTTTTTGAGAGGATGCGAAAAGGATGACGTCTGTTGGTGTAACTGGCGGCATGATTTCACGCAAGCATTGTGCTTACAGGCAGCTCGGTGGAGAGTTTTCCTTTACAGCTTGCTAATCTTTC
>VXBO01010444.1:570978-637867 GCA_013400135.1 Rhinoptilus africanus | reverse complement strand
TGCTGCTTTTTTCTCACGCTAAGGGGAGTTGTCCTGTCAGGCAGAGGATGAGTGCTTCAGACAGCCGGAGAAACCAAAGGCAGCGCAGGGACAGCTTGTTCTCTCCTGTTATATCTACACCAGCAGTTCCTTCCTGAAGTTTAGTAGCTTGGACCCTGATTCTCAAAGCCTTTGGAGTCCAGCTCCCATTGAAGCAATCAACATTGGTACCTAAAACCTTTGATAGGATGTATGGCCTGAGGTCCACACTCATCTGGGAACTTGAAAAAGCTCTTTAGAGTTTTGTGCTAAGTGCTAATGCTGTGTTGTAGTAAATACGCATCTGCTCTGCTTCACTGTTTCTCTGCTAATTAGCTGCTTAGTCTTATGCTAATGGCAGGAGTTAGGTTAGAGCACCTATCTTCTTAGTAGCTAAGCATTCCCTGGCTGGAGCTAGAGTAATTTAATTATCAGGACTGGCTTTTATGATAAAAATATTCTGATTCCATCTAGCGGGGTGAAGTTGTATGTACACACGCTGACCTGCTCACCGCGGCTCTGTGTCAGGAATGAGTACCTGTAGGCAGACGCCAGTAATTGAAGTTGACGGGCTGTCCCTCTTTCGGACATCGTTCCTTGAGGAGCTGCAGCTGTTTTGATTTCACAAGCACGGATGATGTCTGATTTGATGGAGAGAAAGACGCTGTGGGGAAGGGAAGGTGGGAGGGAGCTGGCAAATGAAGACGGGTATAGAGATCAGATTGAACATGAGCTTCACAGTCAAGAGGTTTCAGAATGTCTTTGGAATGCTCTTCTCTTATGTTCTTAATATCATTCAAAAACCCATCTCCTTCCCAGTGCTCTGGGGTTAAATAACCCAAGGAAATTGTAATACTTAATACTTTAGAGTGATAGCTTGATAAAATATTAGTACCATTATTTCATGAGTTATTTTGTGCAAAAAATTTTCTCTGTGAAGGAAATATTTTGAATTATTGTAAAGAAAGAGTGCCAATTTGTTGAAGTGGTTGATGTGCATATCTTGTTTGCTGCTCCAATTCTGTGTACAAGTTTGTAGAAAAATTGCTGCTTATATTGAGTGAACTTAGTGTAAAAAAAAAAAAAAAGAAAAAGCAATGCAAGTTTTGTAATGGGTTTTATTAGTAAAAAAACATTCTTCCCTCATTTAGTCTTTTATCTGGTGTGTACCTAGTGCCCTGCTTGTTTGCTTTTGTAAAAATGGCTTGTGCTGTCAGTTTAGTCCCTTTGATAAAAGTAATAATTAAAAAATACGCAATTAGAAACTAAAAGCAGCTATGCTTTTCAGCTGGAGAAAGCAAATGTGTAATCCCACTGCTCAGATGAACAGGTTCCCGGAGTCAGGTTGCAACCAGTGCATTTGTGTTTTGAACCTACAGAAAGGCACAAACCTTTCAGAAAAAGCAACCGAGAACCCTCTTTCTGCAAGAGATGAGTGTGCATGTGTTCTGCTGATCTGGTAGGAAATAGAAGTGCAAGAGCCTAAATGTGTTAATGGTATTTTTCATGAATTGAAATAGTTGTGTGTAACTCAGGCCCTTCCCTGAGGGCGTTTCCTGGTGCCTCCTGTTGGATAGAGAAGTCCCAGGCTTCGCTGTGAAACTGGCATTTCCCAAACATGTGTCTTGCATCAACAGGTTCACAGTAGCTTTTAAATGACTTTATGTGACTGTAGTACTTTGAGGAACTTTATCTGTTATCTAAAGTTTGCTTCAGAGAAGCAAGTGGAAGTTATCTAACGGAAAGTGAACCTAGTTTTAGCTCATCCACCTGAAAAACTTGAGGAGGAGTGGCCTGTGATTTGCAGAATTGTTTAAAAAATTATAATCTGCAAAGCCATTGCCTTAGCTCTGCTGCAGGTATGCTAATGCAGAGTTGATCCTTAGGAGTTTTTATCCTGTTCCCTTCAATAACCCATCAACTGTAAACCAGTAACTTTTGGCAAGATTATTTTAACCTGGACTTTATTTAAACTTCTTTGTATTGTTATTCCCTTACATCAGTCAGTAAGGCTTCACGTGCGGCTGTTTGTTAACCTGATTTTATCAAAATAAGTCAGTTTTACAAATTGTTTTAAGCCTAAAAAGATAGTTTTGACAGTCCTCGATAGGACGTTCCAGTGACAACTAACATTCTCTGATAATTTTTCGTTATATATTTATTAACTTCTATTTAAAAAGCAGAGTGATCTTAGGCTAAAACTCATCCCATCAATGTAGATGCTGTAGTCTTGCTAGATAGATGAAATTTAACAGTGGAAAATCAAGCCTTTGCTCATTTGACCCTATCCTCTTACTACCCTCTCCCTTGCAAAAGCCTTTGCAGACTTTATATAAATAAAAAACGCCTGAAACCGTTTGTCCTGTCATGAAAATAACACAAAGTTTGCAGCAACATTAGTTCAGAGTTGCCACAGCCAAGAGGTATAACACGCCTTCTGGGTTTTTGTGGGTTGCCATTCACGTTTTAAAAACTGAAATGTAATATTGTGTTAGAGCAGAAAGAAGATCGTATCTACCTGAATACAAGAACCCCTTAAAAATTATACGGAGTGACATGAGGAAAATCAGAGTTCAGGTTTGCTCACTCATGCGATCAGTATGCTTTTGGGCAAAAGGTGACGAGTGGTACGGTGGATACAGAATCTGGATCAGAGGAAGGGAAGGTGCTGGTGCATGGAAGGACCCCAGCTGTATCTCTGTGTGTCGGGGTTGCACTGGGGAGTCTCGTGTCCCAGGAATAGCAGTATGCCATAGTGAGAAGACCTGGAATTGAGCAGCTGTGGTTTAATATGCACAATACACCAAATGTAATGATCCGGTTTTGTTACCTGCTAGCTCTCTGTTGCTTGAAGACCTTCTATAACAATCTTTTTCTTGTGAGGACAAAAAAACCCAACAAGGTTAAGAAAAATTGTTGGGTTTGATCATTGCAGCTTTTCGGTCACTGTTATATGTAGGAAATTGCAGCAAACATATTTGTCTGTATTAGTTAAAGCAGAGAGGGAACATATCTAATTTTTATTCATGACACTTAAGCCTGTTTCTGGCCGATATGAAGATTGCAAGGAGCACGTGCAGGCTGTTGTTACCGCCTCGTGGTACCTGCCTTCGTTTTAGGCCGTTTTACAGACATCACATCAATGGCTTTTGACCTTCCAGCTTGAGCTGTCGTCATGCTGACATCCAGGAGCTTCTTCACATGCAATGATTTCTCTATCAAAACTGGTTTAGTAACAGGTTTCCTCTACACCTTATCTCTGCTCACCCTTGCTTACAGTGCAGTTCAGCTACAACAGCAGGGGGGATTCTTAACCTGTGTTAAGTGTACATGCAAGATACTTAAACTGATCAAACTGTGGACCAGTTCTTACGTGAGCTTTAATGTCTTGCAAATCCCTTGAGCCATCCAGCTTTTTCAACATAAACGTGTCAGGTGGCCTTTTCAGCTACTTGACCGTGACTGATTAGTAGTGTGCGGAAACTTGGATGCTGTGCAAAATTTCTGTCTTCCCTTTACTTGATTACAGTTTCTCCCTAACCGTGAGGTTTCCTCTTCTTCTGATGGTGTCTGATTCTCCTCTTCCATGTATATAATCTATTTCTCTGATGTAGTTGTTTTTCATATATATATATATATATATAAAGCTGAAAGATATTTCACTGAGCAGGTGAAAAGCTAGATATTAGGTCTTGTTTAATGTGATATCTAAGAAAAAGCTGTTGATAAATATGTTTTAATAATTTAATAAACATTGTAAGGTTTATCACTTAATACATGTTAATAACTGAGATGGCAATCAGAACTTGCTGCTGGTCTAAGTGCACCTTGGAGGCGACGTAGAAAAATTGGGTAGAAATTTTGAATAAGGAAGGTGTGGTATGAATTACTACAGTGTGCTTTCAAAGAAGTGCTGACATGTTCCACATGCCTTCAGCTGCACTGAAATCTGATTATTTTGACCAACTGAAGATCTGCAATTCCTCCAAGTTTTGATTAAATTTTGGTTTCCTGTGTGACGTTACATCATGATGATGCCACGCTGCTGGGCTTCTCTTGCAAGGTCTCAATGACTCTGTGGTAGGAGCAGCCTGTATGGGTTAGCTTTGGACATGGGAGATTGCACTGTAGGCAGAGATGCTTTTAAAATTAATTTAATCTCTTTTAGCTTTCCATTTTAAAAAATGACCCTTTTATTGTATCTCTGCAAGAATAACCCTTTTTGGTAAAGGGTTGGTACTGCACATCACAATAGTGTTAAACAGCAGCATCGCATCAGGTGTTGTCACAGAAGTCCCGTGTGGCCCTGCACACCTGTACTGAATTTTCCGTTTTCTGTTTGTGTTGGAAGGAGAAGGCTGCTGTGAAGCGCAAGTACAACACAGACCAGCAGTAGGCACCTCTCCTCTCCTGGGACATCTGATACAAATGTTCAGCAATTTAAAATAATGGTTGGAGTCTCTAGTAAGTAGAGATTTGTTGTGAAGACTCTGATTGTACCTGGGGCATTACCCAGCTCTGCCGCCAGATGATTTGACTTCTTTTGCAGTTTGCCAGTACGCGGTGTAAAGAGTCACTTCAAACGGGATGCTCGGAAAGCTGCCAGATGTTGTTTTGCTGTCTGTAGACAACACTCCCATATTAAGCCTTTAGCTTGGTGCATCAGAGAAGAAAACATACGTGCTGTTAAAGTAGAAGTTTATTTTCAGCTTTACTGCTTAAAGCAGAAGATCTGGAGTGGGAGCCTGGAATCCCATATTGCTCAAACAGTGAAGTGGGAGTGAAGGGTAAACCCAATTTCTCATTTCCTCTTAACAACTTCCCAAGAGTATTTGATTTCAGTAGTTTCTCTTTAGATACTGATAGTGGATTAATTTAGTTATATTATAAATGAGAAAGTCCTAATGGCATTTAACTTAACTCCTATTTTATTTATTCCTATTGCATTTATTGTGTTTAACGTCAGTGCTTCTATAAATTATGGAAACTAATTTTGTGTGTCCTCTGCCCACAGTTTCTTGATAGCAAAGTCCTAGAGGCTGTGCTGTAGTGATGACTAAAAATTGCTATAACAGAAGTGGGATTTTTTTTTTTTTATTTTTTGGATAGGCATCTGTTTGAGATCAAGAGAATGTTTCTAAAAGACACTGTCATTTATGTGCCTTTTGGGTAGTTACAAATTCTTGGTAATAGATGTTTTGATGTGATCTCTCTGTCTTAACTGACTGTATATGCACCAGCTATGAAAAAATTAATGTGGGGTTCTGCATTATAAGAAAACGTACCGAGAGCAGAGGCGGTCAGCCAGTGTGTGGCTTACTCAGATCAAGAGCATGCCCAATATTGTGCAGTATTGCTAAGCTAATCTAAGTTGACTGTGTTCAGTGACAACTCAAACCAGAACTCATTACACTTTTAGTAATTTGGATTAAAAGAATGAGAAGCGGTGCTGTGGCAGCGCTGGATGTAACCGCCTGACTGCTATTCGTCATGCTCTGACTTGTGCATCAGTGGAATGAAAGCCAGTCATATGCACACTGCTCAGGCGTCCATGGCGTTAGACTCATGACATTGTCGCTACTTGCTCTGTTTTATTTGTGTTTGCGGTAGCAATAATGAACGTGCCTCTGGAGCAGGGAAATCAGGCAACTTAAGAGCAGCTCTGAATTTTAACTTAAAGTCCTGAGCTGCATTTGGCTCTAACTTCTTTAATCCCCAGCTGCCTCCTAGGAAGGCAGTGATCTTTTGGGAAAGCTTTTCTGATCAGCCTTACCTACATATCTGTAGGCAGTGGAACTGCCTGGAAATAGCCATCCTGAGAAAAAAGCCAGCAGTAAAGCTCCTGATTTTTTTCTCACAGTGTCCGCCACTTAGGAGGAAGGATTGCATCCCCCTCTCTGTATTTAGATGCAGCACCTTCTCTCAGACCTTTCTAATTCGTATTTTTGCCTTTTAACCTGGGTAAGAAGAAAGCCAGGATGAAGTAGACATATCGTCTGTGTGCGGTTTTATATCATTGCTTTTAGAGGGGAATAGTGGTTAGGAAAGCAGCACGCTGCAGGAAGGGTGGACTGTCGCACTCACAGCTCTAGAGCTTGGTGGCAGCTAGCAGGCAGCCGTTGTCTTGCTGCTCTATAGAGACAACAGTCAGTCTTGATATGCTGGGCAAGAGGGGATCTTTGAACTCATAATTTACTGCTCTTTAGATCTGTTTTACCTGTGTTACTCTAAGCTTAGGAGAAATCATCTGTGTTCACCAGTCCAAACCAGATCTAGCACTGTAAACCAAAGGTGAATGGAGTAAGGCTCAATTAACATAAAATAGTGGTTGCCCAAGGAGAAATATTAAGTAACACCCACAAAACAGCTTTATCTTGCATCATGAGCAATGAGTGAAAGGGCCAGGCTGAAGAACAGTCGACTTTCTGAGGTTGAACAACTGATGCTGTTTGTACCAGGGGCTGGGAGCAGCCTGGCTGTGGTTGCTGTGTGGCTTCACAGCTTCACAGCCCCGATTGCTGCCTCTGAGCCGCTGCTGTGGTTTACCAACTGGTTTTGCTGCTTAGCCAGAGCAGAAGGCTCAGAGATGATGCTTAAAGTCTCATGGCATTCCCCAGTTGGGGTCCTGTTGTGGTGGATCTGGCATCTTCAACATGACGTGTACTGTGGTTTTCAGGTAAAAGCAAGTAGATTTTTCTTTTTCTGAGTAATCAGCTCCATGGATCTGGTCTGGCTGAATATATCCAGCAGAATAGATGTTCAAAGCTTTTGATAGTTCTAGATAAAGTATTATTTGCCACTGTGTTCAGTGAGTGCTAAGAGGAGAAAGGCACCGAGCCTAAATCAATAAAAAGTAACACTAAATTATCTTGACAATGGACTACTTTTTTTTTTTTCAACTGAAGAAACTTTAGAGGACATCTGCTCTGTTCTTGACAGTGACAGTGACTGATGGATGCGGCTCAGTCTAACTGTAAACTGGCTCTCTTATTGATTAAACTGTATTTGTGCACCTTGTTGGGGAAGAAGGGAAAAGTTTGATCTGGTGAGCACAGATGAGTTTTTGTATGATGCTGCTCCATGTTTTCAGTATTTTTTGGTGTCAGTTTGTATTCCTGGTCCATGGTAAATGAGGCTGTGGTACCTTTAAAAGCAGCTGAAGTAAAGATTTTCATTTAACACAAGAAGCTGAAGTGTGTTTCTCCTCTTAACAGTTTTTTTTCCCTTGGAACCAGCAAAGTTACTGTCGGATATAAGTTCACTTGAGTTTCAGAGGTACCAGACTGTGCTATAGTGTAAACACAGCTGCTGTCGAGTAAAATAGCTTCAGTCTTCTCTAAAGTATACAAGTTCAGTGTTAGTGCAATAATAGATGCTTGTTTTATTAACTGTTAGTCTGCCTGTCGGCTTTCTTGGCAAACTAAAACGATGAAGTACACCATATGCCTGGCCTTCCATTAACTGATAAAGGATGCACATGGAGACTACTGCTGTAGCTCAGTTGAGAGAACCTACATCTTCTGGTCACCCAAAGGAATGAACAGAGGGGTTCCTTCCTCCGATTGTAACATGGAAAGAGTACATATGATGTGCAAGCCACGCTATTTGTGCTGGTTAAGTTAGTTTATATGACATGCCTGAATGTTGGGTACTGTTGCATGTACTTTAAATAGCAGCGTCAATAAATCGTCTTGTGTTAAACACTGAATGGGAAACTGGTCAGGAGCAATTCATCGAGTACTAGTGAATGCCGGTACACGTAACCCATCCAAGTGCTTGCCAGTACTGCTGTCATCAGGGAAGCAGAGGTAACTTTCATCTATAGAGAATTTCTAATTATTTTGTTGTTGTTGTTGCTGTACGAACGCTTGTGTAAATCTCCTAAAGGTATCTCTGACAGTGCTGGTGTTCTCCTCACTCCGCAGCAAATAATGTGTATCTGCAGAGCCATGGGTGGAAGGGCAGCGGGGAAGACGGCTGCCAGGTGGCAGTGAGAAGTTGCTCAGCGCACGCTCTGGCAGGTGGGAAGCATTGCAGCCGAGAGCAATTAGAAGGGGGAAAAAAAGGTTTCAAGGTTTCCTGAATGTTATTTGGGACTGGTGCCTAAAGAAAACGGTTACTTCTGAAAGTGCAATACCCTGAAAGGATGATTCAAGTTACTGTTTTGCACTTTGAAACTTACTAAAAGCAACTGTGTAGTTTGTAAATCAGATTGCATTGATCAGCGAAGTCATAGTCTTCTCTTGCCGTGATGTGGGGGGACATTTACAAAATGTGGGTGCTGTGGAGCACTCTGTCAGTCTGCCGTAATGCTCCCTGGCAACCACCTGAAATCTGCTCAGTGGCTGCAGCGCAGGCTTGTCTTTAAGCCTCTGCTGCACATCCTTCTTGGCAAACCCAGGGTCACTGAGCTATGTGCCATGCTGGTGTTGTGAGTTAACTCCCGCTTGACAAGTTTTGTGAGTTCGCGTAAATGAAGAAAGTAAAGATTTTGTTAGTCCAAGCTCTTTAGTTTCTGGTCTGTGCTTAAATATTTCTTACAACTCTCTCAGAATGGAGCCTTTGCTCCATGGTACTGTGCCATGCAAAAGGGGTGTTGTTGCCCCAACAGATCACAGAATCAGCGCACATTGTGTGATAGCCAGGATGATGTGACACTAACAGGTTCATAAATAACCGAAGTTAGGAAATCTCATTTATCTTTGCTGCTAGAATTGAGTGCTGTACTTGACTGAGAAGATGAAGGGGGTAGTAGATTCGTATAAATCATATGAATAGGGGGAGTTTTAGCCTGGACACAGTCTCCTGTTTGGTTTTGCTCCAGTGGAATGTTTAGTGTGCGGTAGGGGTGAATGAGTGCATGTGGAGCTGCCTTTCTGGTTTAGGCACGTGCAGCCTAGAAGCAGACATCTTTTTGAGTTATGGTTCTTTGTTCCATGTTGAGGCTGAGCCCTGAGGAGCTGTCATTCTCAGGGAAAGCCTGACCTTTTCTTCCAGTTTCCTTCTCTTTCTGTAACATCAAAGGTTCTTGCAGCACGTGTTGAGGCAAGAACTTATTTGGACATTAACTGTTAGCGCTTTGATTTTTTGCCTGTTCATTGTTGCTCACTTGTTTGTGGAGGCATGGGGCAGGTGGAAGATTTTTCATGGTGCTGGCTGAGGTTCAGTGTGATGTCCACTGTTTCTTTACTGAATCCGGGTACGGGGATGATCAAAGCAATTACATGTCTCCCTCTGTGTTGGGATAGGTTGAATTGGAAGCATGAGATTAGTGTTTTCACTTCCCTTCACACACTGAAAATGTAAACTCTCCATTTCATCTGAAAGTGAGTGCTAGTCTGAAATAAAATCTAGGAGGGGAAAAAGACAGCTTTGAAAAATGTATATTTATTCCAGTTTTCTCCCTCATGCTGATTTTCTCCTTCTCCTGCTCTTTTCCTCTTCTTAATTCTTCAGAAGCTGTCCTTTGCAAGTGCTGGTGCTCAAGAGCCAAAAGCATGAGTCGCGCTGAGCACCTCCCGAGCCGTGTGGGTTGCCCTTGGCCAGCATAAAGCCATGATGCGTACAACCAGTTTGGGCCAGAAACAGCCAGTAGAATTTTTTTTTCATCTCAGTAACTGAATTTTATCACAGTAACTGACATACTAATGAACCAACTTGTAATTAATGCCAATGAAAATTTAACTCAGTGGTTATTTAAATAATGCAATAATCTTGGTAGCAGCATATGTGGGGTTTTGTACCATCACATAGTGAAGTCAGAGGGTGGAAAGTTAAAACAGTAACAGTCATTGAAAGCTGACAATCTAGGAAGCTGTAGAAATATTTTGTGTTTACTGGAGTAATGCATGCTGTAGAGTTCATAGATGCGGAAAATAAATAAGTTCTTTAGGAAGTTGGTCTTGGAGCCTTTTCTCACATCTCAGAGATACAGTGGGATGGATTTGCTTGGCCAAAGCGAAGAAAAGCTTCTAGTCCTGAAGGAAACTGGGTATGTGGACCTGGGGTGTGAGGAAGAGCAGGAGTTTTTCTTTGCTCTTTGTTTTTGCAAAGGGTTTGACAGAATGAAGCCTGTATAGGCAACCTGATTTTTTACTTATTTCCCACCACCACCACCACATTCTTTAGGTCTAGGAATTGCTCACTGTCACCCTAAAGTCCCATTAAGTAGGCTTTGTAGGGCAGGAATTTTCAATGTAGAAGAGATTTGCTACAACAGTGTGTTGTAGGTCAGTAAAATAAATTACCAAGTCTTTTGTTAAAGCATTTGATTTGCTTGGCCCCAGCTACTTCATGGGAATCTCTGGACCAACTCGTTAATGTTTGTAAGAGAAAATTTTGTTTCTAAATCAACTGAATATTTTCTAGGTGCTTTATTCTTTCTTTCACCTTTTGTTTCTCTGATGCTTAGGACAACATTGCTTTTACTGACCCCTCATTTTCTCTCTCCTTCTCTGGCTCCCCCTCTCCCAAGTTTTGTGTGTACCATGGGTAAAAGCCTAACACTCTTCCCTCCCTGAGGCTTTTATTATCAAATTTAAGCTTTCCAGTCAGTACACTTCTTTAAATACTTATGATAGAATGCTTCTGTGCTCAGGGAATTGAGTGATGCTAAAAATGATCTTTTTCTTGTTGTCTGAGGAATGTTCTGGTGTTCCCACTTTTGAATCCAAGCAGCACTAAGGATGAAACGGTGTTATTTCCAAAGCAATAGTCAATCTCCACAATCAAAAATGCTGAAAAAGTAACTAGTACCACTAAATGAGCACCTGCAGAAGATAACATTTAAAATCCCGTGGTCTGGAAAGAAAGTCTGCTCGGAATCTGCCTTGCTCAAGGTTTCAGAGTAAGGTTTGAAGAAGAAAAGCTCCTGATCTTCCTTACCTGTATGCAGCCTATGAGGTGCAAACGTGTTTTTATATGTATGAAGTGCAAACGTGTTTTTATACGTTCTGGCCTTCAGCACTGCGCTGCTGGGCAAGGCTGCAGGAGTGCTGGGGGATTTTAACTGAAGTGCTTTCTTAGGAATACCGGGTCAAAAGCTGCCATGTGGGCAGGCTTTAGCCTTACAATTCCGGTATACATCTTTTTGACCTGCTTAGTACAAAAGGACTTTGTGAAGTCCTCTACAACTCTTTCTCCTTTGGAAATCCTCGCTCCAATTTAAAGGCTGGTTTGCTGTGATGTCTGATCTCCCTTGCCTCCGCAGCACTGTTTTCCTCTCCTTCCCATTTTGATAGCTTGCGTTTTAAAGCGCTACAAGTCATAATCTTGTTTTGCTTGGCAGGTGAGGAACCTCGATGCAGTTCGCTGCCTCCATAACCTTACTGTGGCTCATCAGTGTCTTCACCTTTGCCTCCTTCCCTTGAGCAATTAGACTTTGAAAAAATAACCTGTCCTCCTGCGGTAAAGCTGCCCTTACCTTCAGTCCGAGAATTAAAATTAATATGACTCTGGGCATTGGTGGATGCTTCTTAAAGTGCAAGATGCAATTTTTCTGTGGGAAAAGAAGTGGCTTGCACAGATAATCTACAGCATAAAGCTAAGAAATAAGTTCTGCAAAATTAAAATTCAGGTGGGGGTTATGCAGATTGCCTTATTTGAATATTTAAATCTTCTGTAGCTTTTTGATGACTGCTTTATCATTGTTTTCCATATATATGCAATGATGCTCATTTACAGCCTTCCCAATCAGTTATACAGAAAATACCACTGCTATAAATAAAATGTCATTTGCAGGAGACAGAGTTTTGTAAGTTAAATGAGGAAGAAATGCTCCCTTTGAAGAAATGTTAGCTGTGATCAGTTGGTTGGGATTTTCTCTACAGGATTATTAAAAGGAGTCGTTGAAATGTGCATTTTCCATCACCCTTCTTCCCTGATACTGGCCAAGGAGTACTTTGGTTTTTTGGGTAATGTTTCAGAAAGATTGTCCAGAAGGAAAAAAAAAGTTTCTGGATGTTGTTGTCTCATGTTGCAGCTCAGTCGTCATGGTGGTTGGCTCTCAAAAAGCAGCAGGGCTGCCTGTCACCATCCTTGGCCGTGCAGTCGCACCCTCCTCTCTGCCATGGCTGCTCTCTTAACCCTGCAGTCAGCTGTTTCTTCTCTTCAATAGATAACTAATATCTGTTGGGGTTGTTTTTCCTCGTTCTTTTCTTGGTCAGATCATGCTTTGGCTTATTTGATACTTCTGCACTGTCTACTAAATAATTCAGGTATCTCTGTCTAGTTTTTCAGTATCGTAGGCTTTGCTGTTAGCATTTGAACAGTGTCAGTAAACCCGTATTTTGTCACCACTGGAGAAAATACACTTCTTTTTGCTGTTACAATCTGAGGCCCCAGTAGTATCTAACAGATACACTACTTTAGCAGCTCACACAGCCACACATCGGACTGCTGAGCTGCTTCTGATCCTGGTTCCACCATGGGCTTTCCTGCACCTGCAGAGAAATCATGTCACCTCCTCTGCAGTTTCATCATTTCTTGTGGGAGTGACAGATCCTGCACTGGTGGGCTGGTGAATCTTCTTGAATCGGTTTGAAAGTAGCATTAGATTTGATTAGATTAGATTTGATTAGATTAGATTAGATTAGTTCAAGGTGATGATACTCAAGACTTCCTACTTCTACAGGAACCGTGCTGTTTCATCAGTGACGCTATTGCTGGAAGATACGGAGCAGCTCAGGTGAGAATGCGTCTCGTGGTAACGACATTGCAGTTGTTTAAGAGTGCACAGGAAACCCATGAAAGAGGTTGGGGATCAAAATCACGATGTGACTGCCAAACTCGAACCGCAGAGGGCTTTTTTTGAATAGGTGGAGGCTGGGATGTAGGATAACCTGCTCCCTAACAATCTTTTTGATAAGGGATCTTTATGCAATGTAGGAAGAAGTGTTTTACCTTATTTAGGACTTCTGACTTGAGGTGGAAATTTTTTACCTAAATAGTTGAGACGTAAAGCTAGTATAGTATATAAAAACAGAATTAGAAGTTCTTATATTCACACTTGGAGACTTGAGCAAAGGGACGTAGCCTTTGAGATGCATTCCCCATTGGCTCCCATGCATGGCAGAATCGTGGTTTTGTTTTTGGCTTCTCCCTTGTTTTAGATGGTAATTCACAGTCATGTTTTTGCTTTTAAATTAGGGAGTGCCTGTGCGCAGGAAATCTCTGTAGTCCTGTCAAAGTCTAACATTTGGATGGTATACAGGTAGCATGCTTGGAACTGATGCTTGAGCTGGTCTGCTAGGGGAAGGAGAAGGCATCCTGTCCTTATGGAAGAAATTAAACCAGCTACTGTTTAATTTTCTGTGGTACTGGTGATTCTGTACGGTGCTGGTAGTGGACTTTGTGAAGAGTGGGTCAGTGGCAGGTTGCAGGTGCTGTGAGGAGGAGGAAGGGGGTGTCCTTACTGCTCTGTATCCTCTGTGACTTAGTGCAGGGCGGGGGAAGATGATGCCTTCCTTCAAAGGCCATTGCTGCAAGTGTCTGCTCTGTCCTGAGGTGCTGATCCTCTTTCTCCTTGTGTAGTACCATCATGAAATCGGTGATGCTGCACATAAGGCAGTGTGGGCTTTGCCGGGCCCTGGGGAGGAACGGCGGTGGCTGGAAGGAGGAGAGGAGCTGTAGCCTCTGCTTGGGGCCTGACCCGTGCTGCAGAGCCGGAGGGGCACGGGCACGCTGCTGCTGCTGGCTCCGAGGAGCAGGTGGGCAGAAGGGAGCGCAGAGCAGGGGTGTTGCAGATGCCTCTGCCATCTGCAGTGCTATTTGGTAGCATTCCAGTACTTCTGCGTTAATAGGACATTGCTTTCATGGTAATGAAGCTATGAAAAAACCTGAGGCATTGAAGTCCTGAAGTGATGCTGTACTTTGAAATGTGGTTTTGTGAAGAAAATAATACAACAGACCTGGAGTCCTGACTCTTCAAAGTTTGTAGTCTCATTTACTCTTGGATGGCATCTGAAATGAGAAACTACTTATTAGTGTTTCTAAAAGCAAGGCCTGATGGTCTGGATGAGGTGGCTTTGTAGAATGTGTTAAAGAGTGTTGGGTGTGGTCGTCACTTTTAAAATTCCTTCCCTTTATCACTTCCCAAGTGTATTAGATCCAGCACTTGAACTCACTTGGTAGGTTGAGGCTTACTTCTGGATAGTAGGTAGCACAGAGTCCTTGCTAGGGAAAATGATACTCAGTTTCACTTGCCAAAGACAATTTCTGCAGTCACAGGCTTTCCACATTTTATTTCCCTTTTCCCTGTTCTGTGACCTGCGCTGGCTACCCAAGAGTTAATTTCTTCATAAGGAAAATTAAAAGTTCTGAGTCTCTTTTGATCCATCTCATTTTGTTGAGATGAGTGCTTCTGATAAAACTGGGTCCTGTTTACTTCTGCAGCTTTTATTTGCAGTCATTTTATTTTTTTTCTAGTGCTGCTGCTTGTTAAAAGAGATGTTCTGTCTCTTGGACAGCAGTTTGATTCCGGTTGCATCTATCTATATAGACTATATGTTCTGTAAGTGTCATTAGTGTGCATAAAAACAAATGCAGATTCTTCATTAAGATTTTTTTTAATTGAAATTCTTTAAACTTGAAATATTTCAATTGAAATTATGTGGTACCAAAACTACAAACTTGGAAACTGGGTATTTTCCTTCTTAATTTTCGCTCTAGCCGACCATTGACAACTTGAATGCCAGGGGTTAGGTGTTTGCTCAGGGAAGAAAGCCCGACACTCAATGTCTGTAAAGAAGCATGAATGAGATTCACTCCCGTTGTTGCCCCCTAATATCAATGCTGATATTTTTTGATATTTTAAAAATAGAAACCTATGGTTAGATCAGCAAGTCTATTTTTAACCCCAAATCTATGAGATGTGCTATAATTTCACAAGTGATGTGCACCGAAGAGCACCAGTTGAATTGGAGATGCGTTGGAGTTCCTGCTTGCTCTAGGAAACTGGCATCTATAACTAGATGTCAATGTGTTGATAAATAGGTTTAGCTCTGAAACTTTAAACTTCTGTATTGGTGGGGTGGAGAGTGTCCTTGTTGGAATAAATGTCCTGGGTGTTAAATTGGGCTTTATTGTGGATCTCAAATGCCTGGAGGTGGTGTGAGCCCTCACTGGCTGATGGGGTCTGAGTTGGTCCTGTGATTGTGTTGGCATTCGAGGGAAAGTTGCCTTCTCTGTGTGTAGCTTGTGGTTTAGGAGCTCTTCTGAGAAATGGGTGTAATAGATTACCTTCTTCTGGGTCATGTACTGTTTCAATGACATGACAAAGGAAGGGAACAAGTAGGAGTATGCTTTTACATATTAAAAGCATATTATAAGATTGACTTTTTTTAAAATGTCATATTTGCAAAGTACCTTCCTTCCCCCTCCGCGTCTTCTAATTATCGTATTGTCTGCAGTGGTGACATCCATTAGGTTGTTCTCTGGAATAGGAGTTCAATTTCAAAAAAGGATTTTTTGAATAGTGCAAAAAATAGTTCAAAAAAATAGTTCAAAAAAAATAGTTCAAAAAAGGATTTTTTGAATAGTGCAGGGGTTTTTTCCCTTTACATGACTTGAGTGCTGAGCCAACTTGAGTGTCCCGCTCAGATTTTATTCAAAGACTTTCCTATGATGTACGCACACAATATGAGTAGGCAAAGAGGACTTGTTTGAATAAATCGAGCCTCATAGCAGTATTATGGAGCTATTTATTGTAAGTTTGTTAAGACTGCGTAATCTGCAGGACTTCCCTCCTGCATTGAAATTAGTTTCCAAATCTGGTGTTCTAACAGATGAATTTTTGCAGATTCCTCCAGTAATTTTCATGTTTCAGGCACCTACAGATGAATTTGTATCTTTGTTATTGCCTAAATTATATATGCAATGAAGGTACTTTTTGATTTAAAACACTATTCTCTCACATAGTGGATATCTGAGCGTTGTATCCTTAATTATGTTAATCCATTGGTGCTTTGCCTCGTACCACTTAGCAATGGAAGTGCTCTTCCTTGAGACCAGGGCATTATTTTCTTTTTTCTTTTGGAGCTAATAGTTGGTAAGTGCTTACGCAGTCCGCTTTGCCACCACAGGTTTGCTCTGCACAGGTTGCTCTCTAGGGCTCTGTACTGCAGATCTCAAATCTTGGCATTGGCTCAGAGTTGTCTCTTAAGCAGCATCCGAGTGAGTTCTGTGTATTTTTATTTCAAACCAGGAGGAGACCAGTGACAAAAAGTTTAGTCATTTCACTTTGAGGGTCTAAACCGGGATACTGTACCCATTTATGTGATGTAGTTACAGTGGGGGAGCTGCAAAACCAGATATTTCATAGTGCTGTTTGTGGTGGTGTACATTTCACTTCAAGGCTACTCTAAGTTTAAAGGGTCCCTTAATCTGGTGGCTGTTACGTTGCTGCTGGCAGCTTAACTCTTGCGTGTCACTTTCTGTTGGGCAGCCATCCGTATCACATCATTATGTTGTGTGGGATTCAATATTTAAATGCGCTAGGGATTCAGAAGGAGAAGCAGGAGTCATTTTCTTTCCATTTGAGCCCTCTATTTTATCTTACCATGAATTATACTACATGTTACCAGCAGAATATTTACTTGTTCGTGCTGTCTGTCTTTATGCAGAGGATAAGAAGTTGCTGAGCTCTTGTCTGGGTCTTGGGGCAATGGGAACTTCATGTTCTTCCTTCATGTTCTTGGCCAACTTGTAAGTTTAGGCAATTGCATTCATGCTATAGGATATGTAATAAAAAGTCAACAGTGAAAACAAAGCAGTCTGTTCTGTCCAGTTTCTTTATTTGGCCGATAACCCCCACTGTTCTTGTAGTCTGTATGCTGTAGGAAGTAGGTGGAGAAAGCAGAATAATGCTGGAGATTTTGCATTTTAAAAGAAAACCAAACATGAATGACTTGGCAACTCCCCCCCTCTGCCCCCCACTGTCTTAAATGTTAAAGAATTGATATAAGCATTTCTTATTAGCTTTTATTCGCAACCTGTTGTAAATACAAAGGAACTTTTTGTGTATTGTTCCCCTGTTGTGTATTGTTCCCCTGCCAGGTGAATGCTCTGGTGGTCCAGTGGCTTCTGAATTAGCTGGGAACAGAGCTGTGACTTTTGCATTCTCACCTGGACTTAAGGTGTAGTCTCATGGAAATTGCTTTCCCAGCTGGGTAGCGCAGCACAGGTTGTAAAGACAGATCTCATAATTTGTTGAGCTAGACCTGAGCGTTTCATTTATTAACCAGGCTTTCCAGTTTTAAGTGTGTTACGTGTATAGTCAGGCATATCCAGGTGGTAAGTCAAATCCTGGGAGCAGCTGGACTTCAGGCAGGGGTTGGTATTGGAAAAATTGCATAAATTGACATAACCTAAATGAAAGAAGAAAAACGCCACATCTTGTATCAGCAGAATTGTGTTAAGTAGATTATTGTTTGTTTTTTCTCTGTTTTACAAATAGCTCTAATAAAAGGTTGAGTGAAAGGTACGAGCATTGGCTTCTTTTTGTGGTGAAAGTGACTCTTCTTTTTTTCTGGTAAATATTTTTATGCTAAGAAAAATACACATTTGCAGACAACATTTCCACGTTTTCAAGGCAGAAAGGATTGCCAGGCTGTAAACTTTCAGTCTTCTCCGAGTTTTTTGTTTGTCTGTGTAATGCCAGCAACCTGCTGTATTGCAGCCGGGGTGCGGGGCTGTGACAGGGGTTGGCCAGGGAAGCCAGTGGTGCCCGCCTCGGGGCTGGGGCCTGTCTGGTGGCTGGGGGGGGAGACCCACCGTATCCAGCCATGGCTGGGGGGCTGCAGATGCGTCTCCTTTGCTGCAGGCATAAAGGCTCTGCTAGAGAAACAAGGGGTGCTGCTGTGTAAGTGCATTATTTGGATACTGGTCTGAGTCCTGAAGGTGTCTGTGCATGAAGGAGGCACAATTTAAGTCTGTAAATAACTTTGGGGTTTGCTGGTTTGGTGCAAACACAGCAATGTGTGCCCATGTTCTGCCCGCTTTGTTTGTGGGCAAACCCTGGGAAGCTGTCATAAACAGAAGCTTTTTTTGAATAAACCCTCGGAATAAAAAAAACCCCACAACACTTTTTGTGTTGGAGTGGACTGCAGTGGTGAGTCTGGCTAACCTCCCCTGCAGAGGCGCTTGCAGTCCTGTAGTTCCTTTCATCCGGAAGGTGTGAAGTGCGCTCCCAAGCCCATGCGGCTTGCTGTAAACCTGGGTTGCTATTGCTGATTAGGTTCTGGGCTCTCCACAGCAGATCCTTTGCCCCTTTCATGTTTTCTGGGAATTTCTTCAGAAACATAAGACCATAATTTGTGTTCTCTAAATGCAGTTCTCTTGAGGAGTCTCAGTCTTGCTCTTGCAATGGGAGGGATGAACAACTTGGGAGTTCTCTTCTGCTAAAATGGAATTGGTAGCAGGGGAATGGAGGGGTGGAACAGTTATGAGTACTGGTCAGTGAGTGCAGATTGCAGTGCAGGTGTGATAGAGGAATACAGTAAGTTTTAATAATTAATCTAACTCTGGTGATAGTAAATCCTATTTGCGTATATATACACATATTATCTTCATGTTGAATGGGGTTTGTTCTCAGAGGCCATACAGAAGCAGTTCAGATAAGAACACTCAAGCACGCTCTTGGCAGGCAAAAAGATGAAAGGGATTGCAGGAATCCTGTGCCGTGTCTCCAGGAAAGCTTCCTTTGCAGAGAGCAGAAGTCGAGCATTAAGGTGAACACAGTGTTTGTCCTTACAAAGACAAAGCCCAAGTAAGTTGACAAGAGTAGAGACTTGGTAGAGAGGGATTGCAGGGGTTGAAACATCGGAAATTTTGGCTGCTTTTGATGAAATAACAGTTTCTCATGAAGGATAGTTGCTTGTTGGTTACCACTGTGGTCCTTGCACAGAACGTCAGTAGATAAGGTGAAGTCTGCAGCCAGGGCTGCAGAAGAAGAGTTGGTCACCAGGACGGTGCAGCTGTGGCCTGTTACGAGAGAACAAAACTGTCGGATTTGACTGTAGGAGACAGGTTAGAGGCATGATCGCAGGAGGTCGTAACCTTAGACTAGATTTGGTTACAGTTGGTCTAGCATCAGCAAAAACTATGGAAACATCGCTGCCTCATTACTTATTTTTTAAATATAGGAATAGTATAGGAAGGTTTTGCTTTTGTTTTGGAGCACCCAGTATGCTATCAAGATGGTCTAAAGAAAGTGTTGGTGATCACACCTACAATAAAGGGCAACTCAATGATCTATTTATCTTTAATAAATCCTTAGAGAAGCAAGCAAATTAGCTCCTCTTTACAGACCCGCTGTTCCATACGTGTGTGTAAAAAATAATACTTAAAAGAAGTGCAAGTCAGCCAAAGTTGGACAGGATAATGCCTTCAGCAGCTGTGACTTTAACGAAATCGGGAGTATTCAAACTTTATTTTGCCTATCTGTAGTCTACTTTCTGGGCCTTACAGGGCTGTCTTGGAAAGATCTGGGGTGCACTCACAGTGCTGAGCCAAGGTCTCTGTGGCAGGTAGTTTTCTTTTCTGCAGGACCAACTGAAATTGATTTTTGTTCCTCACAGGACAGCAATTAAAATGGTTGGAAAAATTGGAATTCCAGCATAGATTGGAGATTGTGAGAAGTCTTTGTCTTTGCTTTTTGTTTGTAGAGGCTCAGATACTAGGAAGGCATATATTTGTGAAATACTTTGTTTATACAAGTGAAAGTTAGAAAATATCTGCGTGTTATCTAGACTTCTGTCTGTGACTAAATAAGAGAAGACAAAGTTACAAGAAAGGGCTTAAACCCTATTTTAACACTAAAAGGCTTAGAGAACTAGAAGCTTGCATGAAGTATGGGACTTTGGAGACCCTTTCTTGGAAAAGTAGGACCTCTGCTGAGGGCACCAGCAGGGAGAATGACAGCGGGATGGGGCAAGAGGGGAGGGTGTAGAAGTGGGTATGTGTAATACTTGGCTTCCCAAGGAAATAAATTGAATATTCTGTCTGTCAGCTGTGTACTGTCTTTTTGGTGCTGTGAGTACAGAAGAACAGTTCGTGGGCACTGCGAGAAGCGTTGGTGTGGTTGTTGAATCCCAAAACACACGAAGCGAGATTCATGCTCTGTGTGGCAGGTTAGGCAGAGGCTGGGTTTGTGCCTGCCCTGCTCTTGCGTGGTGTGAATGGAGTTAAAAATCCTTGAGTGGGGGAGAAGAGAGTGAGCAAATTGTCGCCAGCGTGCACGCTCCGGTGTGCATGCTCCTGCGGCAGCATGGCTTTCTGGGGTTTTGGTGAGTCGCTTACCCGAGGGTAGCAGCAGTGATCATGCAGACTTTTGCTGATCTGTGAATTTTAAACAGTTCCTTACCATCACAGATATCAAAGATTCCTTATGCTGAATGGTGTTCTGAATATTTGTTTGCCTTTGCCTCTCTCAGCCCTTATTGCAAGGGTGAGATTTGTTCAAAGGAAGCAAATATCTGCTGTTGCGCCCTGATGGAGATGGCTGCTGATTTGCTATGGCAGGTAATCAGCTGTATCCTTCCGCTGCGTTGGCAGCAGTGTCCAGCCAGAGCCTCTGACATTTTGCCCTCAAAGGATATGGCTGTTTTAAGGAAATGTTCTGAGCCTAGTAGGAGGAGTGGGGGTGTTTCTGTACTGCGAGTGCATTGCTACAAAAGAGGGAATGAAACTTGCACTGAATAGCTTAAAAGTTAATTCTGTCCAGCACTGTTGATTTTGGTTCTGATTGAGAAATTCGCTTATTGGGTATCTCACTCTTTTTGTGCTGAAAATACTGAGTAATGGTACTCCAAACTCCTGTGGTATGAAACTCACCAATATACCTGTAACGGATTTCATAAAAATGTTTGAGGAATTAAGCACTACACATTGAAAACAGACCTAAAATAAAGTTGGCTCCTACCTGAATAGTTTATTATGTTGTGCTCTATATTTATTTATTTATTTATTTTAAAAAAATATATTCTAGTGGAATTTAAAACACTTGAACTTAAGTTGTCATCCTAGAGGATCCTTCCCGTTTTTTGACTGCTCTCCTGTCAGTGACGGGTTGGCAGAGGCTCAGTCAGGCCAGGAGGAGTCTCTTTGTCCTTGGGGAAGGGTGCAAATATGTTCTCCAGAGGCCTGATGTTCTCCTCCTGGCGTATCTCCTAGGGTAAAGGACCTGGCGGAACCACGTTTTGGCTAGCTTAGATCTGCTTATATGTCGACAAGGTGCGTGCCCTGCAGGTATCCAGTCGCATACAAATCTTGATTTGAACATGCTCCCCTGGAGCCACTGTCTCGTCTTGTAGCAAAAGGGGCAGCTTGTGCTTGTATTCATGTTTGACTGTAGCAGTGTTGGATTAGGAAAAAGGTTAGTAGGAAAAAGCTTGAAGTTGTCTTTCACAGGCTGTGGAAATTGCTTATTTCTGCAGTAATAATAAAAGCAGAGCATCTGGAGCTGGCTCTGGGTTGTGACTGCAATTGCATGTGGTAGTGTCCTCAGTAAGGGTCGAGAGGGGCCATGTCCCACGTTTCTGAACTCTGGCCACTGCAGCGACAGGATTGGGCTTGCTGGCATGTAGTGTTGGTGCAGTCTTCTCTCTGTGAAGGAAAAGTCTCTCCTTCCAACTAATTTTGTTATGATAACTACAGAAGAGCTTTTATGATGAGCTTGTGAATTAGTAAGATGAATTGGGAATATTCACTGGAAGAGTCGCTGAGTTAAAATGCACGAGGAAGCACAGGGATGACTGGTTGTTTCCTATCTATTAACTGCACGCTGGGAAAGGGATGCTGCTGCTGGGCACTGGTCTGTACCCAGTGTGTATTTGACATTGTTCTTTCTGAATGTTTGTCAGACAGAAGTTTGTAGTAGAAGGGTGCTTTTGTCATGAATAATTTTTCTTTCTGAAATGCAAACGAGAATCTCCACTGCAAACACTGGACCTAATTAGCAGGTGTGCTGAACAGGGCACCGGTTATGCCATAGCTATGAGTCCTACAATAAAGACTTTGTTACAAAAAGTCTTTAGATGAAGTGCCTGTGCCATCTCCCCTCGTAGGGAACACATCATTAGTATTTTCTTGAAGTGAAAAAGCACAAGTATATATGTGAATGGGCATGGGGACCGGGAGAACATTTACCGCCTCTCCTCCCGCCTCCAAGGTACAGTCCAAGAATAAAAAGGACCTTTACTTTTCCTTCTTGTTGTTAGCAGTAGGTTTATCTCTGTATTCAGTGGCAGAGTTGTAGGTTTCAGAAGAACCTCTTCCCTGCTCCGAGAGACCTCTGCAACAGGTTTTCTGCCTGCGCAGAGTGAAGCCCTCTGTGGTAGACAGAGGGTTTTGAAATAGATTTTACTGGATGCCTTTGCATGAAGGAATTTGCTGAAACCTGATCCTTTCTGTAGCTTCTCCCCCAGTCCGTAGGGGTGTCTCATGTCCCCATTGTCTCATGCGCCTTTGTTTTACCATAATATTGAGCCTCAGACACCAGCTGATTTACTTTAATTCAACATCCAACTTATGTTTGATTTCTTTTCATATTCAAGTGAGCCATCTGGCTTTAATGAACTGTAACTGTTTTTAATGCTGCCTCCAGTTGCTAACATCTGAATATTTCATGTGCTGAAAGGAGGTTTGAAATGCAGAAGTGAGACTGAAGAGTCCAAAGTATTTCCAAATCAGCTCTGTTCCAGCAGCACTTGTGCTCCCCTCCCCTCGAGATTTATCAAAAGATAGTCTTCGGGGTGCCAGACTGTCAGCATCAGCCATGGCGGGTGCTAATTACAAGTACTTTCAATTTTGTGTACATAAAACACCAGAGCTGCTTATGAAATCCTGAATAACTACCCAACTTGACTTGGGCAGAATATCAATCAGCTTGAAGAGGAGCTGCCAGTATTTGGCATCTTTTAAACAAACAACCTTTTTCATGTTTGATTGTGGTGGTTTTTGAGGGGTGGAGGGGTGTGTTAAATAATTCTGTGTTGCAAAAAAAGATGAAGTTAGTTTTACATCACCTAGTTTGGGTGTGGAAGTTAATTGAGAGCTGGATCCCACAAACTGAAAATATCCTAATTGCAATTAAATTCTCAGGGTACTTTGCCAGGGCTACACTACTAGAAGCCAGTGGCACATCCCCAGATT
Organism: Rhinoptilus africanus; assembly: GCA_013400135.1. Taxonomy (NCBI): domain Eukaryota; kingdom Metazoa; phylum Chordata; class Aves; order Charadriiformes; family Glareolidae; genus Rhinoptilus; species Rhinoptilus africanus. The sequence goes on along the minus strand of VXBO01010444.1, from coordinate 614,701 downwards.
TGTTGGACTGCATGCTTCGCTCATCAGTTTTCACAGCGTTGCCCTTGTTTTGGCTTAGCATTGTGACAGCTGATAGACTTACGATAGGCCATTACCAAGTAATATTTTGATTAATGATTAAAAAGTATCTTGTTGGTTGGTTTTTCACTGTGTGCCAAGCATCGTGCAGGTTGCCAGTGACTTCGTCTTCCAGCATTCCTCGTTAAAAGATAGGATAAATGGAAGCTTGAACTGTCAGTCTGTCTCCAGGAGGAAAGTCTCCAGAAAGGTTGCGTTAGCTCACCCCGCACGGCTTTGTCCTGAGGGCAGGGAAGAAGTACGGAAGGAACCAAGGGAGATGGGTAGAGATTGGTACCTGTGCTTAATTTCTCGGTAAGGTTCTCATAGAGACAGAGCTGCACTGGGAGTTAACTTGTGACCTTGTAGGTATATGCTGAGCACAGTCTTTTTGAGGTGGAGAGGAGTCGGTTAGCAGCAATATAGCAGAAATTGGCAGCTGAGTTCCCTTCCAGGCACATTCCTGAAGTTATAATGAATAAAACTGTATTAATGTCTTTTACACAGTAGATTTCTGTGGCACTAAGCTATTATTCAATAGGACCTCTTAATGGTACCTCTTGCTACTCTTAAAGATTTTTATTCTCACGTGTAAGGAAAGTTTTTAAAGTTGGCTGTATTTTTGATTGTACTTGAGAACTTCCTACACCACTGAGCACTGCGAGTGGATATTTCTGTAATTCTGTTCAAGTTTGTTGTTTTATTTGTGTGCGAGTGAAGCCAGTAGTGTTGTGTACAGGAGGTTTCAGCCAGGCTTTTCAGTGCTTTGCACTGCAGTTCCCTAAAATTCACGCCAAAAACTGTAGCTCAGTCTACAATACAGCTTTGGCATCTCACTCTCAAGTGTAACTCGAGTTTGGTCTGGCCTGTGTGACGTTGCCAGCTAACAAGCCTGGATGCTCCACAGACACGCTCAGGACATTTGCAGCCTGCTACACAGCGTTTTACAATTAAGGTATGGAAATCCTCCACAAAAGGGAATTATGGTATGTTGGGAAGGTTTGGGTGATTAATTGTGTTGCATGGGGACCATGGGAGCCTAAAGGTACTGCTCTCAGCAGAGACAGTGACACTGCCCTTTCTGGTCCCCGCTGCGGGTGGCTGCCCAGTCCTCCAGTCTGGGACTATAGGAGCTGCCGTCTGGGGAACTCCTGAGAAACCACTGGGGAACTGGGCAGGCAAGCTGGCAGAAGCAGTTGCTCCTCCCACCTGAACTTTGCTGTAATAGAACTACGTCCTCAAAATACTCCAATTTTTAACAAATAGACAAATTTTCAGAGGAAAAACCATTTTGTTAGAATTTTTTCTGACAAGCTGTGATTCACAAATTGCTTCTTTGAATGACAATATAAATGCAACTGCAGGCTTCATAGAGCTGCTTAAGGTCTGGTTCCAGCTGTGGTGGGGTGGAGAATGCTCTTCAGAGAGAGAAGGGCTGGGTGGTCTCTGAGTCATTTGTAGCTACCCTGTGTCCTGTCCGGTTGTACCTTCAGAAGTGGAGTCAGAGTTGCACCTTTAAAAGCAAAATTGTATTGGAAAATCTCTTGTTTGTGATACTCATTTTGAAGAAAGATTTTTGTGTTGCCATCTGCTAGGCAACTTGCTTTTCTTGTGGGTTTGTCCATGCTGTAAATAGGTTGGTTTCTTTAACCTTAAAAAAAAAAAAAAGGAACATCCTACAGAACCTCTTCAAGGATTATTGAGTAGTCTCCATAGACACTACAGGTATACAAAATAAAAATAAAAAAAAAAAGACTTTCCAAATGTGCAGGTCTTCCCTTTTTTAAACCATAGATATTCAAAATGTGCAGCCTGTGGTTTTTTTAAAACCTGATTTTTAGTCCTCTGCATTATTTCTGCTGTCTTGCTTAAAAAGAAAAAGCAGGTGCTTCTCAGACATTCAAGAATGCAGAGGGTATTTAAAGATTATCTTTTTTTAAAAAGAATTTTTAAGCCAATAATCTTGGTTTTGGGACCTCCTCCTGCCCCGTCTCATGGATTTATATAAAGTTGTCAGTCAGAGTGTGATATCAATAAAGAAAGATGTAACCTAGGCTTTTATTTACTATGCAACTTTGCCTTAGTGGAGAATTTTATAAGGGAAAAATACTGGCAGTGCATTGCCAGGGCAGTGAACTAGTAAGCTTGCTTTAGACCTGTCCTTCCTTTGTTTCTACCATTCATAATGAAATAATGATTTAAATGCTCATAGGAATAGGTTTGAAAGTTACGGCTTCTCACCACAAAATGTTTAGGAGTGTATTTCTGCTCCCTTCTTTTTCTTTCTTTCTTTTTTTTTTTTTTTTTAATCTGGTAGGTTTTGGGGCGTTTGGTGGGGTTTTGGTGGGGGGTTGGTGTTTTTTAAACCTAGTAGGATAGAAAAAAAGTCTTTTCCACTGATACACTTCGGGGCAGGAGTACCTTCAGCTTGCACAACTATAAAACGTTCTGCGGACACACATGTATGTAGTAAAACAAAGGTATGAAAACCAGCCAGTTTCAGGGCATTTTTTCACATGTGTAATTCTAGATGTTCTGCCGGGCAGTAGTGTCTGGTTTAGGGGTGACAGAATGGGACGTTAGACGGCTCAATCATCTACATTTGTACAGTCTCTCAGTTTCTAGAGTGGATTTGTCAAAACAGACTGCAAAATTTTCTTGTCCTGTTGTGTCCATAACAATTTTTGGCTCTATCAGCAGAGAGGACTATTAAGAGTGCAGGGAAGGGCTTTGTCCCTCAGAGGTGAACATGATGCTTAGGAATTTTGTGAGCGGAAGGAGTCGGTGTTATGGGTTGGCTGGAGTTCTTTCACTTGCTTTTTTTTCTTGTACCCCAGAATCATAATTTTAATGTAAGGTAGGTAGTTAGGAGCAGTCTGCTGCTGTTGTACAGGACTGCTGCTCCTTGAAGAACCATTGGCATGGGTGAAGTCAGTACAAACATCTCTTAAGTATACAAAATAACAGGTGACTGTACCTGTATTGAATGTTTTAAAATACGTTTCACCAACTAATATACAGGAAAATGAAGTGCCATAAAAACCAAAATTTTTAGGTTGGTAAAATATTATAAAATGAAATTAAAGTACGTATCTTGATTGTATCTTGGTGTACAGAGTATTAGTAGTTTTTTCCACTTATATAAGAGACAACATTTTGATAATAAATGAGCTGCTGTGTCATAGCAGAACAGTTTCACTGGTGTCTTCAAGTCCTATTAAAGTGATTAAGTGATGGCTCCTTGGTTGAACCATTAAGAGTGTAGTAATTTAGAATGTATGCATATATTTATACTTGTCTTACAGCCGTTCAAGACCAGAGTTGCAAATCACCTGAAGGCTTGTGGAAAGCAAATGGCTAAAATATCAGAAACCCACAGACTGGGCACACATTTTGTAAGCTTTATTGTGCTCTTGCCTTGCCAGTATAACATGATGCTTAGGAATTTTGTGAGCTTTCATTGATCAGGTGACGAAGGAGCTGGATTCTTGTTTTCTGTTCTTCTTAAGCCATGACTTGCTTATTTGCCTGCTTCTTCAGCCTTGTGAAGGGTTGAAGGAGCTTTTGAAAGGGATGGATTTGTTGGGGGGCTGAAGAGATGTTGAAAGTCAGCTTTATAATTGACTGAGTTAGGAAAACTGGTTTTTTTTTTTTTCTAGAATCAGTTTGGTGTGCAGATGAGAGGTATGGAATAGCTAAAACGCAGTGAGATGCCCTTGTTTGCTTTAAGGGTTTTGGCTTATTGCTAGAGTAATGTTTTTAATCTATCTTAAAGTAGTTAAAAACCAATAACGGTTTTCTTATCAGTTGTTCCTTTAATTTATTTTTTTTTTTTTCTTCAGGATCCCTTCTTGAATGTCTTGGCTGCTAGTACAATCAAAGACGAGAGGCAACTCATGACCACCAAATCGTGACAGCCTCAGATTCCCCTGCTTCTGGCTGCTCGAAATAACCACTGGGCTACTGTGGAGATGAATGGAGAACAGCAGTATGATGCAGGTAATACACTGGCTGAGCTCCCTGGCTAACGATTCTCAAAAAACTTGCAAGCGAGATGGAACAAAGATGAGCACAATGATTTATTTGTGGTTCATGTGTCTGATGCTGTGTACTGTATACAGGGAAAAACTCAAATTTCAATGACTGTGGGTTAGAGTCTGCCTACGGGGCTTATGTTTGTTACTGCCCTATTCCAAAATCAGGGTGTACTATTGGCTTAAAGGAGAACAAAATCTCACCCATCTTAGTAATTGTGTTTTTAAGAAGCTGTGACTTTCCTCTTTGTGATATCAGTATGAGATGGTCTTATGAGAAGTTCAGTGGCTTTAACACTGCTATTTTAAGGCATTTGTCTGTCAAAGTGGTTATTATTATCTTGTTCTGTCATGTGTTCATCTTGTTTTTAATATTTCGACAAGCTTGTTCTGCTGGTTTAAAAAGTTGGATAACCGAAGCTGTTTGCTGCCATTGTAATCTATCCTGCCTTGGTGTGCCTGCTTTGATGGGTTTGGGATATCAACTCCTAACCTGCTGCAAAGTGGTATTTTATGATCAATTAGCCCAGGTTTTGGTTCACCTTGAAACACTAGGCTGAGAAAATTGTTGGTGTGGCTGGGGGTAATAACAGCTTTCTGAAACAGTTCTGGGATTGTAAACTCTTAGGGAGTAGGGCCTATCCGGTTTTCTGACTTGCATGCCATGGCTTGTTCCTTCTCCTTGAGGAGGTCCCTACCTATAGTGTTGGTACAGTTAATAAAAAGTAAATTTTAATTTATAGTTACCGGTGTAAACAATTGGATTAGGATTTTATCTAAGTGTTACTTTCCTTTGGTACTTCTACAACAAGCAGCCCTTCTCATAGGACGATTCACTACTGGTAGTTTTTGTACCTTTACTTTATGGAAGTCTAATTGCTGTCATTGTTAGTGAAGAAATGTTAAATATGATTTTAATCTACATTGCTCGTAGCAAAATGCTTTCATCTGCTTTATGGTGCTGAAATATGCTTTTTGACTATTAATTATAGCCAATCACTCAAGTTGTTGTCAACATTATATCCTTAAATAAGCAAGAAAAGGCAGCATGCACAAGTACGGAGAACGTCTCCAGGCACATGTAAATAAGGTTTCCTCTGCTACTAGAGACGTAGTGTAAGAAAAAGATGCTGAGAACTGTATGGAGGTGTAGACATGGTCAGCAATGGGGTGTTCAGAGTCTGCTTGCACATCCCTCTGTACTCAAACCTTTACTGAAATTTTTCCTTCTTCCTCAAAAAGTGTTACAGGTCACACAGCCCTCTCTGTGTGCTTTTGTAATAGCTAGGAAGGGTTTGATACTGTCTTGAAATTACTCAGCAGCTATTTTCCTGAGAATCCTTTTTGTGCCTAGTTTGAGTACAGGTGGCTGTGAAAAGCCAACAATAACTGAAGGGAGCTTCGCTTGCTGAGTTCAAAGATAGTTTCCAGGAAAAGCTACCCATGTAAGCATAAGCACTTTGGTTTTGTTGTACCCTCCGTTTCCTGATGTGCTTTGATTCAGACCAGTCCCAACCACTACTGGAACATTCCCTTCATATTCTTTGGCTGGTGTTATTTTTTCCACTTGATGATTTTTAGCAGTTTTTGGAGATTCGCCTCAGTCTTGTTTTTCATATGCTGGCTCTCTGCCCGCAAGAACCCAGACAGTGGCCAGGGTTGCTGGTTGTGATGCTCTCCTGCATTATGAAGGGAAAAGTCAACTTTCATTCTTGTCACAGTCTTTCTCAGCTGCTGAAATTCCAACCTGTCTTTACTTATTCATGGCCTTGCACCTGATGTAGATGGAAAAGATTAACTGATATTAAAATCAGATTGAAATGTATCTAAGTTTCAGGGTGAGAAACCTTTGGCTTAGCAGTAATTGAAGGTCTTGCAGACTTCATTGTGATGTACTTAAAATGTCCAATACGACAGTCTTCAAATAAATCACATTAAAGATGCATGAAAATTATTTACAGTGAGAATTTAACTCAAATCCAAAGGTCAAAACAGCCTGGTTTAGACTGTTTCCGTTGCAGGTATTTTTAAGGGCTAATGTCCTTAATATTTCACTACCTTCCTGTATCCAAATGGCTACAGTTCAGTATTTTTTCTCTTCCTGCATGTATCAGAGAGCATCAGGACATAATTCATGGTAAAATTTAGAAAGGAAGAGTTAGCGTTCAGAATAATGCTAGTAGAAATAGTGATAAATGGGAAACGATGTGCCTACCAAAGAAACTTCTGATTTTCTTACCTCCAGAGTGAGTAAGCCTTCTCCACAGATCCCTCTGTAGGACATTTCTCAGATTTTACTTGAGAAAATTTTCATTAGCTTGATTTGAAAGCAAAAACTTTGTTGTATGGCAAGGCCACAGAGATGAGAATCACGTCTAGTTTCTTTCCCTGACTTTGCCAAGTTGTGCTTTGCCACTGAGCTGATGTATGGCTCAACCATCCTGTCCACTAGAGAAGAATAAGTCTCCATGTAGTAAAACGTTGAATTCACGCAGGACTTGTAGCAAGTCTGTTCTATTCAATTAAGGATATGGAGAGAAAGAAGAACCATAAAGTATACGTACACTCATGCTTTACATTAATGAAGTGTGCTTTTGGATTAAATATGGTTTTGGTTGTTGTAATCTGTCATATTAATTTGCACATTTTCTCACAGTAGCAGTGAATTTCTAATGTAAATATCTGAGGTTTTATTGAGTAGTTTAAACTCAGGATGGTCAGGACGTTTAATACAGAGAGACATACGGCCCCTCAGGAATGTACCTTTGTTAAATGGGTCCTATGTGTGTCCTGGGATCTGCAAACCCACAAGGATGGTGCTGTGCAATGGAGTCTTGCAAAAAATGCCAGCAGACTTGATCAAAGGCTTGATTTAAACAGGGCCTGCTCAGCTGCAGCTCTCCTGCCAGTAAAGCCAGAAAAGTGACTGGATTCTGACTCTCAAAGATTTCCAGCTAGCGTGAGCCTTATCAGAGCCATGGTCCTTCACTGCACTCTTGGAGTGTTTCTGCATTCAGGTATTGAAAAACAGATACTTGATTTCTGAGATTGTTTATGCCACAATTAAAAAACTAACTTACTGCTCTCGCTACGAAACCTCATCTGGCATTTTTGTTTGGAGCTTTATTCAATGAGCTTTTCATGTTCCACATTGATTCAGTAAGTGCTGCGCTAAATAACCTGGAATGCTGTGGCAGGACCAGGTATCAGAAGCGGGAGATAGATCTGTTAGATCTTATAGCAAAGCGCAGCCCTCAGCTGTGTCAGCCTCCTAAAGGAGGGAGAGCACCCGAACTTCCCAGCTCTGTGTGCTTGGTGCGAAGCTGATCACCTATTTTCATTTAATTGTAAAACCTTAGTAAAGTGTAAAAGCAAACTGGGTTGAACTCTTATGAATGAACAGAACAGCAAAAGTTCTGGGTGCTGTTTTAAGTAAGGTTTTAAAAAAAATCCCTCTGACTCAATGAAACTCCCTTAAACAAAGCAGGAACAGCATTACATTTGCAGTGTGCGTTGGACAGGAATTTGTGATTCATTTTTTATTTTTACTATGGAAAATGAGTTGCAGGAGAGCTTCTGGGTGTGCTGGTGAGACTTGAGCGCAGTACCGTACAAAGCAATCCGGACCCCCCTCACCGCAGCACAGCACTGAAGGAAACAGTGCTTTCAGACAGGAAAACACACAGGCTCCAGAGAGCGTGGGTTAGTGGAGTGACAAAGGACCTGTGGTAGCTCTGATCTAGTTGGGAACTGGTTTTTACCGTAGTTAGAGTCAAAAGGGTAGCTGGAGCAGCATGCAAACTGGCTTTCTCAGGAGCTCCTTGTAGCAATTAAGTGGCAACATAAGTTACTAATTGACCCTTTCAGTGTGTTAAGTGACCTGTGCCTCATTTAAGGAGCTTAACTGCCCCTTAGACAGTTATCTGATGATAACGTGTTATTGAAGACTCGCTTGGTGCTGGAAGCGGCTGGGTAAAGAGCAGGGCTGGAAAGCCTCAAGATCCGCGTAGTATTCCCAGGTCGAGCTGCTTGGCTTTCAAACTTGTTAAAAAGCACAGAGCAGTCGCCTTGCTTTATGTTTCCCTTCAAACAGGAATGCATTAGACGGTGCAAGCAGTGCTTTTTACATACAGAGCACTTTTTGGAGTTGGGTGAAAGCGGGGTCGTTGCTGCTGTTGAGCAGCCGGGCGCTTTTCAGTGGGAAAGGGTGAGCTGGCTTGATCTAGGAGGGGAAAAATCAGAAAAAATTCGCTTCTGGTTTCAGCAGTGGTCATAGGTGTTGTGGTTGAGCTGATGTTTCTTCCCACTTCAGTACTGCAGCTGTGAATTTAAGCATTTTTATGGTTATATTAAAGTAAAATGCTGTTTTAATGAGTTAAGAAATCTCACTCTTGTTTTAACAACACTTTGCAATGAAATTATATTTTTCTTACAATGACTTGCAGGCAAAGCTTTGATAAGCTCCACCGTAATTTGGGCACAGCTGTGATCTTAATTTATTTATTTACTTATTTAATGTGCCTTAATATCTTTACTCCCTTACATTTTTTTTAAATAAAATTACTTACTTCTGGACTTTTCCGCGTCTGTTTCTTCAGTAAGTTAAAAGCTATTCCCTAAAAGTGATGATGATAGTCAAGCGCTGAATATTTTGAGCTCTGAGGTTTATGAGAGGCCGGTATAACCAACTGAGGTTGTTTAAAACCAGCAAAATGGAATTGGGTTTGGGAGAGATAAGAGCTGCCTTTAAAACAGATACTGTCATCAGCAAACAAAAGCTAACTGAGTGTGCATTTCTAAACCTGGGTAAGTGATAATTCCTAGAATTACACTGGAAAGTTGAAGATGAGTTTAACAATCAGTTTGAAAAGAAAATGGACCTACTTTTACGCTCAGGACTTGTAGGTTTTTTAGGCAATTTAAGGCATCTCAGCTTTCTGGGCAAATATTTGCCCCTCTGTGTTTGAGGACTAGGAGCGTGTTGTGGAGGGTGCTTAGCAGTTTGTCAGCATGTCCATGGGCCTGATAAGGGCATGTAATAGTATTTCATTCTTTTTCTTTGGACACTTTAAAGTTTCCTACTCAAACACAGTTACCACCTGTCCCAAGAAAGGCTGAGTGTGCAGGAAATGTTGGTGTCCCATAACCTTGGCTGAGCCTCTCCCCCTGCTTTGGTACAAAGAGATTTCTCTGTTTTCAAATGGAAACAAAGTATCAGGTTTCCTGGTAGAGAGATGAAATTCTCTTGTGTTCATTCATAAAGATAAGTGTGGCGTAGATAGTAGAATCAGTCTAAAAGTGAAAATGAAAAGCTTTACTTTTATGTGATATCACTGCTCTCCCTTTCGCTGCTGAGCCTGACCTTGTAGTTTGTGTGCTGAGGTTAAAAATGCCACTTACATGAGGTGGGACCTTCCCTGGTCATCCCAGCTGTTCCTGAAGGAAAAATATAGTGTGGCTGCATGCTGAACTAAATAGGGGACCTGAAATCCAACCTGTGCGGGTTGTGGCATCTCTTCAGCAGAGCGGGTTACCCGGAGGAGACGGGAATAGGAAGGGAGCAGAGAAGTGAGGCAAGAGCTGAAGGGGAGACCAGGGCTGGGGGACAGGTTTGACAATAATCATCGAAAACCTGGCTAATTTTTATCATGGCTCACTACAGCTAATTGCTTTCCTAACAGCTCGAGTGAGTTTTGAACTGTGGCTTGAGTGATTTTGGTGCATTTTTGCTTTAAATTCATCCAGAAATGAGGTTTTCTTGGTCTAAAGAAGCTGTTACACCTTATGAACTGTTTTTTTAAGTGACTAATCTGAGTGTTCTTGATTTCAGTTCTCTCAAGCTGTTTTCCTTAGAACTACCCTGAATCCTTCTCTGTGCTTTTGGTGTTTTATAACATGTAAATAAATGCTATCTAACTTAAAGAGAGGGGAGTCATATTTCAGATGGTTTCAGTCTTTCTTTTCAATCCTCTTACTATGGGTATTGCTGTTTCCTGGATGATTTTTAATTAAATACACTGATGGTCCAAGATGCCCAAAGTTTTGGGTATCTTATATTTGTTGATAAGAATACAGAACTCTTCTGCCTGTGTTCCTCTCACAAATTGTAAACAATTTATGCTTATTCAATATCCTCAGGTTTGCACTGTTTTTCAGAGCAAATCCAACTGAAAGTGCTCTTCACACACAAAGAAAGGCTAAACAGTGTTGTCTGTGTGTTGAAATGCGTAACTGAAGTTCACTGTGCACTTGTGTAGTCAGTCAGTTGGAATTGAAGTGTAGCTCTTAGTATTCTAAAACTTAAGCCAACAGGTTGCTAAATAGAAGGTGTTTGGCTTCTCTTCTAGATGCTGGTTCCAGTGTGGAAGAAATGGAATTCAATTGGGATGAGTATCTAGAAGACACAGGAGCAACTGCAGCCCCCCATGGGTCTTTTAAACATGTGAGTAAGGGAGTGGGTGTTTTCTTACCATCTCCTACATTTGTTTTTTTCTTGATACACTGTTTAGGGCTCATTTGAATGAGTTGCTGTACTCAAATGTGGAAGGCTAACTAGAATCATGGTTTTTAGAGTAATGACAAATGAGGAATTTTACCTTTTTATTATTGTTGCTTGTCTTCCTCTCTGTACGTAGCCAAGGGTAATCCCATCCCCACGTGCTGAAAGTTAAGGGGCTCTAGCCTTTTCTGCACCGGAAGATAAGGTTGATTTTTCTCATAAAGCCCAAACTGGCCAGTCTCCTCCTCCTTTTGGTAATTGCTATGGGCAACAGCTATGGAGGAGCTAGATTTAGAAAGTTGGTGGCATAGTTCCTGAACAGCAGAATTCAAATGTGCTCTCCAAGAAGGTTTGAATGGTGGCTCTGAAGGAGGCAAAGGAGAAGATAACTCTGCCAAACACTTGACTGTAGTCATTAGAAAACTGATTAGGATAATTGTCAAGCGCAGGTTTAATGGATAGGATGAAGTCTTGATAAGCTCTCGTCTTTGCCCTTGGATGTCTTTAATCAAATGTTTGTTGGTAAAATCCTGGAGTGCACTGTCCCATTGGGCAAGATCTGAATGTGAAGTCTGGCTGCTTCTACTGGGTCATCAGTGAAGGTGAGCTCTGTAGAGCTGGTTTCCCAACCTCATGGGTCGCTTCCAACAATTAAAACACCTTCTAAGCTGCCAGTCTGTATCTTTTTCCATCTCTTTATTAAAGTTACTATTTAATAGTCTTTTAAAGACTGGCTGTGGGTCTTTTAAGAAGGCAGTGAGGGTACTGACTTGTGTGTGGCACATTGCTTGGAAAGCACACCGTGGTGCTCAGACTTTCAGGTCCAGTGTCACCACTTTCAGTACAGGAGACTTAAGTCAGCCCAAAACCAAACAGAGAGCTGTTCACAGAAGGATCACAAAGCATTTTGAGTCCAAAGGTAACCTGCAGAAGTGCAAAACATTAAAGAATCTATTAAAATATGGCAGTCGCGTTAGTAGTAAAGATGCACCATAAGTGTAGACTTTGCAGAGGCTTTTCCATACACTGGGACATAATTATAAAGTTTTTGTTCAAAATAAACATTCAAATATCTCATTTCTGAAGGGGAGAGGCCTTTCCTCGCTTTGTTTTTCCTTAACAAACTAAGGCTGTAGCAAGAGCAAGCTTACTTGGAGGGGTGGTGTCCATGCAGCCCACCTTGAGAGAGCAGTATGGAATCAGCAATGGCATTTTGCAGTAGAGGTCTGTCTGCTCCTCTGGTGTAGCTTATCTTACATGATCTCTGTTAAAGAAACTTGCTATTATAGCTTGGACATTACACAAACTAATTGTAATGCCAGCTTTACAGTGGTGGCCAACCAAATTAACATTGCGGCTGTATTTTGCTAATCGGCAGGAGACGCGCTTTGAATGACTTTGTAACCCCTGCGCTGCACTCTTTGCCAACTCAGCTGTGTCAAACAGGATTTAATTGCAGTGACCATTGTTAGTAAAAATACAATTAGGTTTAAAAAGAAAAATCCACATTTTTTATTGTTGTTATGCCCTACATGTGTAGAACACGGGGCAGTTTTGCTGGTGCAGGTAACATTGTCGTGGAGACTGCGTTAGTCGCCCAGTCCTTGCTAGCTGCACTGCGTGTCCTCTCCTGGGCAGCGGGATGGAGGAGCTGTGCCTGAGGAGCTTGACTGGCCACGCTCCGCACCCAGCACGCCGTGGGAGCTGGCCCAGGGACTCAGGATCATGAATGGGTGTGATAATAGATACCTATGTCTTCAGGAGGAGAACCGCCAGGCATTTTCTAGCAAAGTTCCCTTTGAATTTATCTGGAGGCCAATTTGGATGTTCTCGATAATAATCTTGGCATAAAATTTTGGAAAGTTAACTCTGACACCGAATTGACAAGCAGAGAGAGGAGCGTATTTACAGGAGCGTCACATCACCTAGATATTGCTGTTAATAGAAATTTGTTAGTGCAAGGTCACATGCTCAGGATTTCTGCTGTCCATTAGAAAGCAAAGGTTTGGAAAAGGTAGAGGAGGAGAACCTCAGTGCCTCCCAGTGGATAGTGAGTGATGAAGCCTTAAAAAATTGTGTGATTCCAGGATACATCAGGTGAGAGATTTTCAGTGGAGAGTGTACAGGCACTAAAGTCTCTGTGCCAGCGACTGGTGGTCCCAGCAGCTGGAATCTGTGCAGCGCTATTTGCATGACTTGAAGAATGACGTATTTTTATAACCTACCGGCAGGAGAGCTAAGAGGGAGCTACTTTTGTACTTGGGAAAAAAAGATGGAAAAAAAACTAAGGTGAAAAGTAATATAATAAAACCAAGAACAAACAGGCATGCATAAATAAATTAATTAGTATAAATAAATTTTATATGAATGCTTAAGGGTTTTGCTTGTTGGGTTTTTTTAAATATTGTAGTAGTGAGACTGTGACCAGCCTCCCATTATGAGTGAGGGGTGAGAAATACCTAATCCACGCTGTAGGAGAGTACATGATCAGGGTAAGAAAAGGTACTCCATGATTTCACAGCCTGTGTTAGCAAAGAGCTAGACTTGCTGATGAGAGAGAGGGGTGTTTATTTGTGTGCTTACATTAATTCTGAAAGTTTTGTTCTTACTATGAGCAAGACACGTTGGAAAACTTAAGCTACTTCCTCAAATTAAGTGTGTTCTAACATGTAATTTGTTTGCATTTTAAAAGATTAAACAATATTGAGATCAAAGTGAGTGTTTTGCTGACTATCTAGCAGGAAGAAGAGCTTAACAAAAACCTGGACTTGCACTGTGTGTCAATGTTGTCATCTCCCCTAAGTCTAAATACACTTCCTCTAGAATTATTGAATTCTCTTTTTTTAATTCCTTTCTGCAACCCACGTAGGTCTGTAAACATGTATTAAAAATAAGTTAGTGTTCAGCATCATCTGACCATGTGTATTTGCTGTGTGTTCTTGTATGCTCCTAATGCTTTGTCTGTTCTTTATCATCATCTCCTTCTGAGCCGATTCGGATCCCCAGGTCTGACCTGTGACATGGCCCAAAGCTGGGGGACAGTGCTCGAGGGGAAGGAGGGACTGGGGCTGGGAGCTGCCTAAGCAGCACTGTCACCAACCGCTCTGGGCCATCTCCGCTGGCCATGTCTGCAGCAGGAAGCTGCCACGTTCAGACCCACTGCTCCGGAGAAAAACAGTCTTGGAGCTTCCCCAGCATCTCCTGCTAGCCGGTCAGCCAGCCTGAAGAGGCTAAATTTTGTGCTTTAAGCCACTTGGTGGTGTCGTCTTGCCCAGCTGCCAGGAGAGGGTGCTAACTTCTTGGTCTCTGCTGTATCCGCCGGGGAACGTAAATGAGTGTTAGAAAAATGCACCTGACTTCAGGGAAAGCTCCATCTGTTGCTGTTGTTTTCGTTGAATGCAGCTCTCTCCGCCGTGAGGTTTTGCTGAAAGTTTGGGTACAGAGAGCTGCACTGATTTCCCAATTCCTCAGACTCTGTGTCGAGCTCATGGCTTTTCTTTCAGGAATCAGAATATAAAATCTTTAGTAATATCTCTTCAGCAAAACAACTATCTTTCTGAAGAGATAGCCTCTGTAATATCACTTCAGAACACCTGCAGGTATTGGGTCCTGTTGATTTTGATCTTAAGAAAGGGTTTCTCTAAGTGAAGGGTATTAACCTAAAGGATGTGAACAGTTAACAGAGGCATATGCTTTTCTTTCTGATGTGGTTCTCCTAGTTTTATTTTTAGCAAACCAGTATGTGCTGGCTGATGAGACTATAATAGCTATGGCAGTTACTGAACCGTCAGCGCAGAACTGGTAATAAATAACCCAGAAAATATCTATTGCATCTGCATCATACTGAAAGCCTTTCTTGCAGTTGATTCAAAGAGGAAATGGAACTTGGGACCACTTAAGAAAGAAAACACTAGTTACATTCAGCTGAGAACAGGGGATTGACATATTAGATTTTTAATTAAGGTTGAGGCCAGGGAATTAAGTGTAGCTGAGAAACTTACTACAGTGAGAGGAGAACAGAGCCCTTCTGCTATTTCAGGAATGTTTGAGCTGGGAGAAGTTGGGGATACCAAAAACTTAATGTTTTGCCTTCTCTTTTTAAGTTCATGTTTCAGTCTCTGAGTACAGTGCAGTGAGATTCCTCACCTGCACACACATGTACACACGGAGCACACACTATTTGGCACTTAAGTGTTGTCAAAGCCCGAGTTCACTGAAGAACACATACTGATTGTGTTCTGTGCAATCTGTGTAGCAGTGCTACACACAGAATTATTTGGGTTCTTGCATAGAGACATTAAAAATCTGTATTCTGCACTTTGTGCGCATATATTCCCTCTTAAATGAGCACAGTGGAAGAGACAGTAGTGTTGTTATCTAAAGCACGTGTATGTACTTTAAACGGGCTCTTTGAAGAGGTTCAAAGACGTAGTTTAACACAAAAAGTTAAAGTTGTGTTGCCAAGTTTGACCTCTAGCTTTGCCTGGCTTGGCAGCCCAGCAGTGTGTTTGAAGACTTTTTAGTGATGGGTGAAGTATTGTCCAGGGCAGGAAGATGAATTGCAAGATAATGATTTAAGGTTGAAAAGATACTCTGAAATGCAAAGGAGATTTCACTAATGATGATTCTGTGTACATTCCAATTTGGGTCACATAATGTGGTGAAGTTGTTTGTCTGAAGCGACTGGATAGGATTTGGCTTGAGATTTTTTGTTAATGTGCATGTCTAAATGATTCCTCCTGTTGTTCCATGAAGTTTCTGGGAGGTGCTCAGATGTGATGATCTTCTTCCTCTTCAGGTGGATACAAGTTTGCAGAACGGTTTTGCCCCTGGTATGAAGCTAGAAGTTGCTGTCAAGTCTGACCAAAACACCTACTGGGTGGCCACCATCATTACTACCTGTGGGCAGCTGCTCCTGTTGCGTTATGATGGTTACGGGGAAGACCGCAAGGCTGACTTTTGGTGTGATATCATGACAGCTGATTTACACCCCATCGGCTGGTGTGAGCAGAACAAGAAGATCCTCAAAGTGCCTGAAGGTATTGGCTCCATATTGCAGAAGTGGGTGGTACATACAAAAGTAGGCTTTTGTCCTTCTCAAGCCTGGCAGGTCCTTGTAGTTGCTGTTACGCACAGGTGGGGTTGCTGTCATGACAAGTTGAGGTTGTCTGCCATGATTTTCTGAAATCTTATGATTTCCAGTAGGAGATTGCTCTTTCACCAGGGAGGACTTAGCTTAATTGCAGAACTGGACTTATTTTTACAGAGGATTGTGGTTATCTTAATCAACACACACCTATTTATTGCTTTGTCATTTCCTGGAAAGATTTTGTTGTTTTTTGTTTCTTCGTTTAAGGTGTTACTGGTAAATATGTGGCAGATTCTTGTGAATTAGGCTGCACAAGAGTGTGGTAGTGTCTTGTTGTCTGAATAATCTTTAACTGGAAGGAAGAATCACAGTCTTTCTTCTTTACTTTTCACTTAGGTATCAAGGACAAGATACCTGACCAGGAGGAATTCCTTCAGCGGGTGCTGAAAGGAGCATGCAGTGCTCCTGCTAACCTGTTGGAGGGGGTAAGTGTTGCAACATGCTGCGTGTTTCCCATTTTCAGTACTTTATTTTGATAAGTGTTGTCCTGAAACACACCTGTCACTGCAGGTTTGGGCCATTCATTAATCCTATCAAAAGAAAGACTTTTTTCAAACACCCTTAGATTTAAGTCTGAGTCTTCCTCCTATTCTGCTCCTATGTCATACAGCTCTAAGGAAATAATCCTTTATTTATCTAGCTTTCATGTTGTCCCCTTTTTCAGTTGACTCCTTTCACTTATTTATTCCATTTTTTTTACTAACAGATAGATTATGGTTTCACTTAAATCCTGCATCTTTGCTAGTGAAGAACCAAATTTATATCCCCTCTGCACTTAAGACAGTTTTTGCACCTTGTATCAGTGTCTGGTTGGAAAGTACAGAATATAAGTTTTTTTGGAAAATGCCATTGATGTCTTCTTTACAATAGACATTTTTATCTTTGTTATGTTTCCTGTCTAGTCATCTTTGTATGCTGGATGACTCAGTTGTAGAAGGAGATTATTCATGTTGCCTTCAAACCTTGAATATATAAGTGATAATGCTTCTGAAAATGGTGATAAGGACTGAATTGAAACATGTGACTGTATCTATGGGCAGTGCAGAAGCTCTGATTCAAGCACTAGCGATTCTAAACATTGTCATTTCTGTTGTCTAGTGTTAGTAAGGGACCTGTATTTCTTTACTTCTGCATTCATAGTTTATTTATGCAAAAAGAATGCATATAAACAAGTGGAAGTAAGGGATTTGTTTTGTTCTGTTGTACAGAATAATTTGTGTTCTTTTTGTAGCTTCACAGGGGGAAAAATCCATTGGATCTCATTGCACCAGGCTCCCGACTAGAACTGCAAAATGTCCGGGATTCCCTGGAAGCCTGGATAGTCAACGTGGTAGATAACGTTGGTGGGAGACTTAAACTGCGATATGAAGGGCTGGATGATTCTGACAAATTTGACCAATGGCTATTCTACTTGGACCCTTTCCTTCATCAAGTGGGGTGGGCAGCTCAGCATGGATATAGCCTGCAACCACCCTTAGGTACTTCACAACATATCTTTTTTAATGGTGATCAGAAGCTAGAGAATAACGCTGCTGCTTTGGAGCTCTAAATCTGCCTTCTCGATGCATATGGTGGTCACGTAATCAGTGTGCGATCTGAAAAATAGTGTACCTAATAATAAGTAGGTGAAAACACCAGATAATAGTCCTCCAAGACTTTTCACCCACTCATTCAGAAGTCTCTAAATGGTTTTGCCTGTCAAAACTTTCCACCTGTTTGTGGAGAGGGAGGAATTGAGGAAGGGATCGCTTCACAGCTGGTTTTGGTAGGTTTGTGTTCCTGGGGTGAAAAAGTCATTGGTTTTGAAGTACTGTTCAACAGGAGCTTTTGCGGTTGTGACTCCAAGTCCGCTGGGCTAATTAAGGCAGTGTCTAGAGAGGTATTACAAGGATATGAAAATGTCCTTAAAAATTGGGTGCTCAGGGAGCGAGTGTGTGGAAGCGGAGGCAGACGATAGGACAGAGGAACATGTTTTCCAGGCATGTGCATGTCAGGGTGGGTCATCAAAAAAGAGAGGCACAAAATGGCTAAAACATAGATCAATTGTTTATGAGTTGAGCAGTGATGTAACATGTTTCCTGATGAGGGGAAACTTTGGGATACAACTGCAGAATGTTGAGCCCTGAAGCCTTTCTGCAAAGGCAGGTCTACATCTAAGGTTCTGGCACACTCTGTGCTAGTAGTTGGGGAAGGTCAGATTGCTTAGAACAGTTGTTTTTGTCCTGGCATTTTCTAAGTGTTTTCCCCTTCTGGCAAGGAGAAACCGTACTAGGAAACCAAACCATTTTCTGTTGAAATGACTGAGCATGTTGCCTTTGCTAGTGCTTGACCAATCTCTGTTGAAATGAGGAATGTGAACAGGGAGACGCTAAATAGCTACCAGAAACTAGATGGCTGGATTCCACAGCGCTATTTAAGGGAATAATGTCTTTTTAAAAGACTAGGTAGCTACTGGATTTGTTTCCTTTTTATGTATACCCAAGAGCTTTGTTATACTCAGAGGCGTCCTTTGTGCATGATGGCAGTGGTACAAGTAGTTCCTCTTATCAGAGAGGTGTGTGGTCTGCAATTACAGATGCTAAAAGAGTAACTTATGCAGCTGGGACAGACTTGTGGAGCATTTCTTGAACTTTCTGCTTGCGTAAGCGTAAAGCAAGCTAGCATTACCCAGCTGGGGATTTGCATTCTGGTCGAATGTTTCTCCAGAAGTTTTCCTTGGTGTTGATGTGATCCCTGTTTTCTCAGAAAAACTAGACTGGGCAGCGTATGGGTAATACAGGGTTGCTTGACTTCAGTCCCTTTTTGTAACACGTCCAAAGGTTGAAGAAAACAGTAAGTTTTTAACAAGGAAGGTATTTGCAAGGATTTTGAACAGATACGGGCTGGGCACTTGGAGGAGCATAAATCAAACTTTTGGCCTTATTGGTATGTGTTCTGAAGGAAAACAAGAAGGAAGGTCACTGTTTTCCTTTCTTTTTATTCAAGCCATTAGGTCCTTGAAGAGCGAAGCAGATTGGCAAGACATCCTGAAGAAGGTGAAACAGGAGGAAGAGGAGTCATCAGTTCCTACAGATCTCTTTAAGGTAAAGATGTAATATGTGTGGTTTAATGCAGTGTGTGATATCATTATTACTATATTCCTAAGAAATGATTTGGGGAAGTCAGTCATGGTTATTCAGAATTCTTTCTCTGTTTTGTTTTTTTTAAGTTTCTTTTCCTTTCTCCCTCTAGTTTAAAAAAATAAGAATGATAAATAATAATCATACTATTATACATTTTTTGTTAAGTTAGACAATTCACCAATCACAAATATGTGAGCCATTAGTTGTCATACTGAGAAGAATCCCTGGTTCTGATCTTTGATATTGGCATATCCAGTTGATCACCAGCTGGTCTTTTGGATTACTGGCTTTCTAGAGGAGTGCAGGGTTACTACAGTCTCTCTAATTCTGTGAGTACATTGAAAAGTTTAACATGTGTAACATCTAATCTGCAACCTGATACAGTTACACATGGTGTATATTCTGAGCATTAGCAAATGTACTAATGAGTCTGAATTTAAATATATTTATCGATTGAAATATAAAAAAAACACAAACTTGACATGTTTTGGGAAGTAGGAATGTAAATTTAGTCTTTCAAGTCCGTAGTTCATTTTTCTCAGCTTTGTTTGGACCCATAAGCAGAACAGAAGAGAAGGCCCTGGCTGTTGTTCTTGAACGTGTTGAGTCTTATACAGAGCAGAATAAATATAATTGTGGAGCAGGAAGCCATGTTTTGCAGGTTTTTGTTAGGCTGAAAATGGAGACTTTTATAGTTCTCTTTTAGTGTAGCTCATGATGAGCGCTAAAGGTTAGGGGGAGAACACCCAGTTTTTATTGGTTTTCTGGTCCACCTTGTATTGTGAAATCTTGGTTCTGTGAGGAGAACATCAGAGGAGGAAATCTTGAGGACTCAAATTTCCTAAAACTCATAGAAAACTGTTGTTCCCAGAGACCGTAGTTGGCCTTTTCTCTTCATTATGGAGAGGCTGCTGGTACTCTGACGTGTTGGTTTCTTAGAATGAACTAGTAAAAACTCAAGTTATCCAGTTCAGTTGAATTATGTCAGTTGA
Source organism: Rhinoptilus africanus (assembly GCA_013400135.1). NCBI lineage: Eukaryota > Metazoa > Chordata > Aves > Charadriiformes > Glareolidae > Rhinoptilus > Rhinoptilus africanus. The sequence continues at coordinate 594,848 of VXBO01010444.1, read as the reverse complement.
ATTAAGTTATGTCTTTTTTTGATGGAGAAAGGCAGGTAATCACTTTGACACTTCATTTTTCAGGATAAACCTGTGATTGGAGTGCACTCGTTCTCTGAAGGCATGAAGTTAGAAGCTGTGGACCCAATGGCTCCTTTTGTAATCTCTCCTGCTACAGTTCTCAAGGTACCAGGGTTCTTTAACTTCTCCTGCTAAGATTCAATTCTATTGTTACTTCTGTTCTTAAATGCTCAGCAAAGTCTGATCAACTGGTTAGCTTAAAATCTTGAACTAGTTTTCAAATTCAGTGTTTTGTTTGTCTCCCTTAGGGGGCACGTTGCTATGAAAAAAAAATCTTAGCTGCTGATGGTGAAGAGATTGGATTTGAAAGGAGGAGAAATGTTCCATAAAAATACAGGCTCAAAAGCTCAAATGGCTAAAATTGTCAAACACTGATTTTTAAAATTGGATATAATCCCTCATAATCTGAGTCTCCAGTTGAAGATCCATTTGGGGGTTTGTTTTTGGAAAAGTTAATGTCGATACTGTGTACAAGCTCTGATGTTTAGGGGCCCTGATCTTCAAACAAGGGTCGACACATGGCTTTAAAACCTGAAATGAAAACTCCTCAACATCATCAGGTTTTGAGCGACTTCTGTCTTCCTGTGTTAGTAAGCAGGTGAATGGTTCTAAAGAGACCTGCTTTGATGTAGTAAAACAAAATGTTGCTGTGTAAATAAAATTAGGACATATTTTTAAATCTTTTTTTGTGTATTTTCCAGGAAATGTTGCTTTTTCTTTAGGACAGATAGTCTCTCACTATAACCATCGTACAGTGTTGCTGTTTAATAAAGTTATCAGAATGGGGGAGAGGGAGCAATAGATGGGAATATGCTACTTATAAAACTACGTGGTTCTGTTTTGGCTAAATACAGGTATACAATGACAAATATTTCATGATAGAGATTGACGACTTGAGACCAGAGCGTACAACCAGCCAGTCTTACATTTGTCATGTCAACAGTGCTGGTATTTTCCCTGTGCAATGGAGTCTGAAGAACGGCTTGCATCTCAGTCCCCCACCAGGTATGTTTGTGCAAGCTTGTCATGCTCCCTCCTCCTTGAAGGAAACAGATTGCCAATCCCCAGAGTGCCGTGTTTAGGACAGCACTTTTGCAAAAGAATTGCGTGTAGTAGCACAAGCGAAGAACAATAAAGATCGAATTCTGAGAAGCAGGAGCTTTGAGTTACTGAAACTGAAGTTTCCTGGGTACGTGCCTAGATTTGAGAAGATGACAGTGACTGGGGGATGCTGGTCATGCATAAAATCCTGAACACTTGAACGAACGGAGTATGTGTTCCAGGGCTGAAGGCAATGTTGATTTCAGCATTAATTAATATGGTATCAGAAGCCTATAGTCTTTGCATTGGATTTTTGCTTCCGGTCAAAATGGAAGGTTGTTATCCAATGTCTTAAAATATTTTTAGAATATCTTATCACTAGAAGTTAATGAAGTATTTTTTTTCGAAGGACCTATCAGGCAAGGTAGCAGATTGCTGGAACATTGCTTTAGGACATAAGGGAATTGGGGAGTGATCCTCAGCTACTGAAATATTTATGCATTTTCTCAAAATGGAAATGTCAATGGTATTGTAAAACCAAGCAGTGAGTCCTCTTATTCACTGCCACAGAATTCAGAATGTTTTGTTTTAGCTGCTCGTGACATCAGAGGAACAAAGAGCACAGGATGTTTGTCTCTTGCCTTTCCTTGTGTAGGGTACAAAAAGTGGCTTTGCTCGATTCAGCATTACCTAGAATTTTGCATGTGAAAGATGAAATCTTGCTTTCTAGGCATGTGACTGCAGCTGACAAAGATTTTAAGCTTCTCTTCTTGTAGGCCCCCCCAGATATGGTGGGCATCCTGAATTGTCTCATGAGTCCTGCTGACACTGAGAAAAATGAGAAAAACGAATAGGTCCTTCTGTGGTTAATGGTATATTCTTAGACTAGTTTTAAAATTTTGCTTGATTTCTTAAACCCTTGCCACAGGTGTCTCTTGTAGGGGAGCACTTCCAGTGTCCTATTGGAATATCTGCTGCAGTTGTCTCCTTGCTGATATCCTGCCAGCCTCAAACTGTCACAGCAGCCCACTGCTGCACCCAGTTCCCGTCAGTTATTTGAGTTTATTAGATCACAGGGAAGTCAAAGCATTTCCTCCAAGAAGAATTTTGCTTGTCTTTTTCTTGGAGAGATGCTCTGCCTCCTGATGGGCTCCATATTAAGACTCTTCCCTTCAAACATGTATGCACGTTTACAGCTGTGAGCAAACTTGATGAGCCTCTTATGGCGATGAACTGCTCTCTTTAATGACTTGGTACATAGCATGTGTTTGAGAGAGTAATATATTGGTATTGAGAACCTTTTGGGTGCTCTATTTAAAAAAAAAATAAAACAAGTTTCAGTGCTAACATGACATTAATGAAGTAATCTTTTAGAAACTTTGACGGAATTTCATTTATACCCTGTGAAAAGGGTGCAAATGCTTCCTCATGTTTTGATTGCTGTCCTTATCTGCTTAGCTGATGTACTTTGTTTATATTTTGGGTTGCTCTCTGTGAAGTCTCTTTTAGTTTCAGGCCATTTCAAGTCAAAGTTGGCAATCGAGGTGGGTTCCCCAAAGCCCCTCTGCAATGACAGGGAAGAGTGCATCTCAAATACACGAGAACCGTGCTGTGGGCTGACCTCAGCTGGCTCAGTGAAGCGCTAGTCAGCTGAGAAACTTGAGTGACCCAAACAGATTTCAGTGTTCTGTACTTCATGCCTGCTTTAAATGACTCCTTTGTTCTTGTGCAGTTAAACTAACCCCTTTGCTTTTTCTTCATTTAGGTTATCCCGGGCAGGACTTCGATTGGGCTGACTACCTCAAACAATGTGGTGCTGAGGCAGCTCCCCAGAGCTGCTTCCCTTCGGTAAGCTTCTCTAGCGGGAAAATGTCTCTTCTGTTACGTGAATGACACTCTTGATTCCAGGGAGAAGAATGCTTTCCATGTTTTTGACTTAAATTGCCTGTGATAACTGAGGAAACGGAGGAATTAAGAAACTGCAAATGTATGTGAACAGTACTAGGTGCATGCCAGCTTCCTAGATAAGGAAGTGGTGGACCAAATGTTTCTGTTGTGATAAAGCAGATCAAAAAGAAATGAATGTTTTGTAAAATTGAGATGTGTTAGAGTCCATGGAATAGTCATAAAACAGCATCAATCCTTGGCACTCCTGTAACTGGGGAAACAGGGCCTTTTAATAGACCTTGTTTTCATTTACTTAGTGTACTCTTTAATCTTTCTTCCTTTCAGCTTGAAAAATTCATTCCATTGTATTAATCAATACCAAGTCATCTTAAATTAGTACCAGATAATCATTTTGCATTAATCAGTGCCTGAAGTACTTGCTAGATTTTAGGTTTTTGTTGATTCAGTGACAGTGTTGCTGTCTCCCAAAGCAGAATGCCTTGCCAAGCAGAAAAGATTACTATTAACACCTGCCTTCCAATTCCATTTACTCTACTTGGGCTATTGCAGTGCTTAGGGGAAGAAATTAAAATGAATAATTACCACTTTTTGAAGAGGGTGTTGCTGGCTATGAATTCTTGTTGCCCTTGTTCTGTCTTGTAAGCCGTGGCATCTTAGAACAGGTCATTGAATATATTATCCCTTTTCTGAGAAGAGATGATCACTGTAGGCTAGTTCCAGAATTGGTAATGTATTGATCTTGTAATTACATTGCAGAGTGGCTCTGGGAGGAAGACTCCTCTGGCTGGCTGTTACTTCTTATCTTTCATTCAGGCGCTTCAGAGCTGGATAAATATGTCTTCTTACATCTTAGGAATTTTTCAATAAATGGGGACTAAGTTGGTGAATAAAGTAAAATCCTACTTATCCAAAAAATGTAAAATGAAAAGAAAGCGTCCTTTGCTGTCTGCCAGAACTCATTTGGATGAGGCAGGAATGTTACTTGCATACATAAAATGGATTTCCCAGCTAACAATAAAGTAGAGAGACTGATCAGACTATTTGTCAGATGTACCACTTAGATAGCAAGCAGCAGAGAGTTCCTGGTTGCTTAGAAAGCACTCAGTCCTTTCAGTGAGTCTCAGCATCCTTGTTTTTGAGTACAAACATGTTTTTTTCTAGGTGTGTCTATAGAGCCTTTTTTTTTTACCTTAAGTTCTTTGTGGTTCATAATATATTTTACTTGTATTCAGTGTGCTAATTATCTGAAATCTCTGATTGCCTGAGTATCTTTCCATGTTACTCAAACACCGAGGCTTTTGTATTGCTCCTGCTCATGGCTATTCATACCATATACTGGATATACAGATGGTATTTTACTGAATTAATATGTCTTTTTCCTAGTTAACTACTGACCATGGATTTAAAGAGAATATGAAACTTGAGGCTGTGAACCCAGTTGATCCTGAAGAAGTTTGCATTGCTACAGTCACCAAGTTGAAAGATTCCTACCTCTGGCTTCAGCTGGAAGGTAAGCCTGATGAGGGAGAGGAGGGTAGCGCTTGCATTGATTCTTCTCTAGTATCATCATCAAACCTGAAGAGCATTTGGAGCAAACTCGCTGCCTGCTGAATATGGGCAACAAATCACTGTTTCCTCAATGAAAACACAGCAACAAGCCATTTGCATTGTCTGTTTCCCAGGTAGCCTTGGAAGACAGTGCTTATTAAACCAGGCAAAAATGGCATTTGTGCATTGCATTGTGCAGTGCTAGGCTGATGCCTTGTGCAAAGTGCTGATCCATGTCTTCTAGAAATCAAGGGCCTTGTAACATTTTTACAAATGAGTGACTTGCATTCTCAGCAAACTTTGACCAGACCTAGGAAGAAAACTTTTAATAGAGGTTCTTGATTAAGATAGAATAGGCCTATGCCAGCTCTTCTCCATTACAATCCAATTTCTTGATTGGAAGCACATCAGCATAGACTTACTATGCACTGTGCATCTCTGCTAAACTGTGGATGGCAAACTCCCATCTCCAGCCTTTAGGAGGAAGCAAATGAAGTCAGTAAAGAATCTGATCAATAAAAGGGGATGAATTAACAACTGATAGTGTGTTCCAGATACGCCATAAGTAAAAGCAGCTTCACGGGCAAACATATAGCAAGCATTAACCAAATGATTTTTTTTTATTATTTTTATGAGTTGTTTATTTTTTTGCTTCTCTAAACTGAACAGGCTCCAAGAAGCCCGTCCCTGACTGTATAGTGAGCGTGGAATCAATGAATATATTTCCGGTGGGTTGGTGTGAGACGAATGGATATCAGCTCAGACCTCCTCGCAAAGCAATAGGTATCAATTCTCTTCTGTTTGCAGTGGGTTGGTAGAGGTGGCGAGACCTTCAAGAGCAGGCTACTGCATTGCTGGCATCACTGAATTTGGAAACGTTCACCATGTGCAGAGAATCCATGCCTTGTACAACTGTTTTCCTGGCTGTTAGATGCAGCTGGAATCCGTATTACAACTCCAAAACAGGCAGTGTTGGCTTGAGACCCTTGCGTGCTGTACGAGTGCGTGGAAATGATCTGTTAGTCACAATAAAGAAATCGTATCTGTATGTATGTATGAGCACACCCCCATGCTGTACATACACTTTTGTCTGAGCTGTTCTTGACCCGTGTCTGACCCTGGTACTGGTTTTACGCTTACACTTGCGCAAGTAATGCTAATGCCATAACGGAACAGTGTTGAGCGTGTATACGTTTTGGAGTTGAAATAAAGGGGCCTAGCTTTCTAAATGGGCCGGATGGCTGTGATCCCTTAATGACAAAATGTTGAAAAGTTAATCCTACCTGTTCTGACTAGTAGGTAGCACACGATAGTGTCTTCTCTCAACTGATTAGTGAGCTCTGTTTATTAAAGTTCAATGGGAGCTGGAGAAACTGAAGAATTTTCTGAATGTTTATTAAGATAATAAAATTGTAAGGTTGTAATGAGCTGCCACTTCCAGTAAGTCAAAGCAAGAGAAACTTATCTGAGACGTGTCTGCACAGCAAAGGAGAGAGGAGGAAGTGGGGAAAACCTAATTAGAGAAAAGATGCTTTAAAAAAAAAAATCCGGACATTTGCTGGGGACAAAGCCTGTAATTGCAGAAGAGGCACTTCTTGCATTACCTTGTTTGATACTATTACCTGATTGTGAAAGCCAGAATCAGCAAGTGCACCCATCACCCTAGTTGACTTTCTTAGTTGCAACACTGTTTTCCTTTGTAGCAATTGGCTTAAGTTATAACATGTTTCTAACCAGCTAATTTCATCCCCTTTCGTGGTTAAAAAGCATTGACGTTCCCTGTGCCAGTATGGTGGCGAGTTAGGCCTATGAAGCTAACCTTTGGTTAGGTTTCAGCACCTTTGGGTGCTGAAAAGGGAAGCACATCATTCCTTTTGGGCTGCTATTAAAGGTAGTTTAGGGACTATGATGCAAAGAAAGATGTACAAAAGGTGAGATTTCCTAGAAGACTGGGGATATGCATGCCTGATTTAATGAACTTTTAGTGAAAATGGAAGTAAACCTTTTGGGTTACTTCACATTTCACGGCCCAGCATGTCTCTGGTGCAGACGGGTCAGCTATCTTAACACTGGGGGGACTTTGAACATAGGTTCTTTTTGGCATATAACTTAGAGGAAATGGGTCTAGTATATATATTGTACTAGAAGTTTCATTTGTTTGCCTCCTGTACTTCACTGTTTATATTTTCTTCTTCTTCCTTTCAGTAAACAAGCAGAAAAAAATCGCAGTAGTTCAACCAGAGAAACAGTAAGTAACAGGTTTTTTGCTTTTATTTGTTGTTGAGGTTTGGGAGGTTTTTTTTTCTTTCTCTGATTGATAAGTCATATTGTCTGAGGAGAGATCTAGCTTTACAGAAGTGCTATACTGAGGGTTGAGAGATTCCATGATCCATTTATCTTAATGCTGCTAGTTCCTGTTGAGGCTGTTGAGGTAGAAAAAGACCTCTTGCGCTGCTCTAGTAGGAGATAGGAAGCATGGAATTTGGTTTTTAACAGTGCTAGTGCAGCTCAGCTGAATTATTGAATAGGTCAAGTCATTGAAGTTCTGGAGTTGAAAGTGTTGCTGTTTCATTTTTAAAAGATTGCAGTATCTCTGAATATTGGAGCGCGTTTAAGAAAAACTAGCCTGACCTTGAGACTTTGTTTGTAAGATTAGGCTTGAGCCTTTTTTTTAATGGTGATTAATAGGGAAAATTACTGGATTCCCTTTTGGATGTATTCCCTTCCCAAATAATACAGTTTCTGTAATGCTTAGCAAATGTGGCTGCCTTAATGTGTAGCTGTGATTTTGCACAGCTGATCAGAAAATTTGGCGTTAGTGTGAGTCATTTAGTAGATTAACTTCTAATAGTTCCTTTCCAGATTAAATTTGTCCCAGACTAGCCAAAAAGGAGAGTTCTACTAATACCTATAATTCATCTATAAACACTGTCATGCATATGAAACTCCTTCACGTGAGCCTGCTCAAAAACGCTCAGTAGAATGCCTGACAGTTGGCTTTATTGACTCTTACAGCTTTACAAACACCAGATCCATCAGTAGTCCTGCCAATGTTTTCATTGTTCCTAAAATACTGAGCAGGCTGTTCTTCCATGTTTTGTAATTGGAATTCTTAGCAGAGTACTTGAGTCAGTTTGGTGGTATTTTGTTTAAGACCCATCTTTTTCAAAATGCCTAAGGTAAGACTGTACTCTGCCTTGGGCCATGAAATGTGAAATGAGGTTAAAAGGAGGCAGAAAATGTAAAGTATTGTCAGTAGCTTTGCATGGCGTGTTCATCAGCATGGGAGCCCATGTACTTCAAGCAAGGAAGGATGGATGTACTGCAGGAGTACAGTAGTCCTTTCCAAATTGAATTTGATAGTCCTTGCATGTCATTATTGTGAAACAGGAGAGGTGTAAAAAGCAGATTAATAGGCTGAGCCTGGAGAAAAAAAACAACTTAATGTTTGGGTTTTAGTATCTGAGAGGTGCCTTACCATCTGTCTCTTTTCCCAATCTTCTTCTTTTCATTTCAGAATTTTGTCTTCAAGGACGGTTCACGATGGACTAAAGAACCAGGAACTGAACTCTTCTGACTCAGGTATTGATCAGAGAGGGCAGGCTAACAAAGACAAAATCCTGTAACAGTTCAGCTGCCTCATTCTTCAGGTGCTTAACACTCTTCTGTTAGGAGAAGGGAGAGAGGGAAAGGATTTGAAGATTTTCATCGCTTGATGATTTGTTGAACTTCAAAAAAGAATGAAACAAACAAAAACATACGATTACTTGTGTCCTGCCATCGATATGTTCATTAAACCTGGAGATTAGATTTTTACCCCAGAACTTCCCCCCCCGACCCCAGCAGAGGATATGTGGAGCCAAATGTGTACTATGACTATGCAGATGATGTTTTATTGTTACCTGTTATGTTTAATAATGTTGGGAGAAACATAACAGGCGTACTGCATCTGTGCTCTTGAGTTGTTAGATTCTATCTCCGGGAAGCAGATTTGTCTGTTTTTTATGATAACTTCATCATTATGATAAACAAAAGCAATTCAAACAGTAAACTGCTTTGTGTGCCAGATGGCGAAATCTAATAATTTTCTAAACTGTTGCAAGAATGAATATGATGAATAAGTACATCTGCTGGTGAAACAGTCATACACATCTATCTGGCAACAAAATGCTGCTTCTGCTGTTTTCTGTACAGTGAAATGCACATCTGAAGCTGCATCAAACACAAGCTTTATAAAACTGATTCGTGCTCGCTTAGGATTTTAATTGGCTTTTAATAGACTCATAATGTACATTTGACTTTGTTTGTTTATCTGCCAGTTATCAACTGCTGAATTTAAGATCTTTAAGTGATAGTGTTGCTCAATCAAGAAAAAACTACAACACTGCTAGGATAAAACAATTTTGTATTTATAGATAAGTATCTTGCAACACATATTAGACATAACTTTAATTTTGAGCAGCTTTGAACCGTTTAATAGGTTTAGAAAACTTGATGTCAAAGGTCACTTATCAATTGCTGTACCTTTTGTTTGCTGACTGAGGGAAAAGAGTCTAAAAATGCAAAGCAATGTGATATTGCAGTTTAGGATAAACTTTACCAGATTCTCTGGTGGCAGAAGTTTGGGGGAGAGATAATTACTTGACTGGAAAATTTACCTATAATTACTGTGTAGGAAATGCTTCTGACACCAAAAAGCTGGGATTGTCGTCTTCTTGCCTGTTCTCACGGCTGTAATACCCTGAAGCATCAGACTAGCCAAGAAGAAATGTTTCTTTTCTGATAAACAACCAACTTTATTTCCTATAGTTTGACAATTTTCAAGCATGCCTGTGAAGTATGAAAAATATTTTGTCAACATCGAATAACTAGTGCTGCTATTGCAAACGTGACACTGAAACTACCCCAAATTCATGTCATTCGAGACTTTTCCCCCTCCTTTTTTACAGCAAGCAAAATATTACATACTGCAAGAAGTTGTTCTCTGCTGAGGAGGTTGTAGCGTGTGATGTAAGTCTTTGCTTTCTTATTTCGCAGTGGTAATTAATGGAAAGTACTGCTGTCCAAAGATCTACTTCAATCACCGGTGCTTCTCAGGGCCTTACCTAAACAAAGGCAGGATTGCAGAGCTTCCTCAGTCGGTGGGACCTGGGAACTGTGTTCTCGTTCTGAAAGAGGTGAGGTGGTTGTACATAGTGGACCTGCGTATAGCAGTGTGTCATCAACGCTAGAGTGTCTGTCTAATTATAGATGAGTCGTTAATAAAATTAAGCTGATAAAGAGTGTTTTTTGTATAAGATCAAGTATAAATCATGGGCTCTTTTATGAGTAGCTGTAACCTCTCGTTTATCTGAGTTACAGTCAGCCTTCACTGCTGAACTTTATTTTAGGTTAAAAGGGAGTAACCTGTAATTACCACAGTCAAAGGAGTAAGTATCTTTTTATAGCTGTAATAAATGCTTCAATTTTAATTAACAGAATTTAGCTTCAGATAATCCCAAAATTCCATTACCGTTTGCCCTGTTGATGTTAAAACAGAGGAAATACAGATTTTATTAGTAGACATGGAAAACTGGTTTTGGTAATTGGAAAATTAGAAGAATTCATTTTAAATACAGGACTTGGCTCAACATCTGTGGAATTTTTACCTTTCCTACCACATCATAACTGGAAGAGATCTTAAGAAAGGCTTTCTGGCAGACATGCTGTAAAACAAGAGTCCAGTGGACAAGAGTCAAGCTGATTATTGAAAAAGTTCCGGTTTTGCCTGCAGAAAAGTACCCCATCCTTTCTGCAAGTTTCAGTACTCTCACATAAGCACTCCAGAAGAGCAAGTGTGAAATTCTGTGGCAGCTTCCTTTAACCTTGAAGGTTTAACCTGCTTCACTGCCTGTGAGCATAAAGTATGCACAATTCCTCCCGATGAAAAGATACCAAGTGTTGCTAAAAGTTCAACCAATATGCTTAGTTGTATTCACTTCCATTATACTGCTTGCTCAGTGTATGAATCCTGCAGTAAGTTTGGCACTTGCATTACGTTTAGTACTCTTCTTTTGAACTGTAGACCTCCGGACTGCTGCGTTAGTAGGACTGAAGCTGCAAGTTTATTATGTCAGGGTTCTGATGCACCCCATTTGGGAATGATTTAGGATAAGCACACAAGAAATACAATTTGAATGCACGTTTTATACTATCCTCCACTAACCTCAGGCTCTTCAGAACTTTGAGTTACTTTACAGCACCAGAGAAATTCTCATTATATTATAATACAGGTTATATCATGGTTCATGAAAGCAAAACAGAAGAGAGCTTAAGATTCTGCACTGTGATTTCATAGCAGGTAGCGGGTTGGCAGGCAGCAAAATCATGCAGCTTTTTTTGGCACATCTTCACATTTCAAACAATCTGTAAGATAATCACTCAGACTTACCTAAGGTTATGCAAGTTTTGTGGTATTCAGCTCCAGGGTTTAATTTAGTGACGTGTGATTCAAGGGCAATGACTTGGAAATTGCTAGATATGCTCACGACTCTGCAGACAAATCATGAAGGTTTGGCAAGGCCCAAAGTGTTGGCCGCTCTCAGTTTTCATTTTGGCAGTATCTGGAGGTATCTGTCATCCTGCTGTGAATGAGTGCTTTGATGCTAGATAATTTGGATGAATAGAAGTAATTTCCTATTCTACCCTAGCACTTTAAAACAGATTTATTGTACAAATAACTTAAATGTATTTTCTCTTTTCTCCTTCACTGTAGGTTCTCACTTTATTGATCAATGCAGCTTACAAACCTAGCCGTGTCCTGCGGGAACTGCAGTTGGATGAAGAGGCTGCATGGCATGGGCATGGAGAGACCCTGAAAGCCAAGTAAGTTCTTGTCCTATTCCCTGCTTAGCTGATCCCAATATCAAAGTTCTCTGCAGTCTATGCTTTAGCTTCGCACATTTCAGAGAAGGAAAAAGGGCGTATAGCGTATCAAAATGTTGACAGACATTAAACTGCCAAATCTTTATAAACTTCTTTAGGGATGTCTGGTGAAGTGCATCTGATTTTATTGCTCCTTAGTACGCCAGGTGTGCTCTGCTACTGACCTGTACGCAGCTAGTGGTGAAGTTAGAGTGGTGTGGTATAGCGTAGCACGTACGCTGGCAGAACTGCAGGTGAGGTTTAAGATAATTTAATTCACCTGAAGATAGTTGTCAGTATTTAAAAGCAGAAGCACATACTGCTTAGGAAGCTTCTCACACTTCCATGGCACTTCCACACAAATTTCTCCATGGAAGAAGATTCCTCTGAAATTAAGTCGTAGCAGTGCTCTGAAATGGCCTGGCTTGGAAGTCTTTCTACAGTAGCCTACCCTAAAGCACTCCCTAGTTTTCCTGATGAGCTTTTTGGGTTGGAGCTTCTTTGCAAGATTGTTTTATTAGGAAAAAAAAACAGTGATCATATTTAGATACATTTGATAAATCCAGATATTCCTTTATAGTCTAGTGATCGTCTTGTAATTAGATCACTGTGTATGTGTACTAGAGATCAGATTTTCCCCATGTGCCATAGCCCACTTGCCTACATAGTTTTGAACATGTCAGTAATTCTTCTGTTGGATCCGTTTCATATGTAAAAAGACACCTTTCCATGGATTGAAGGGATTGCTCTGGATTTGGTCAATAGGAAGATCATACAAAAGGTTAATGTAAATAGAAAATGTAGCTGAAGAATAGAGAAAAAAAAATTTTGTTTGGTTTCACTGAAGTTGCTGTGTGCTTTCTTCTGGCACGGTAGTGACACCAGGGCTACCTGGACTATGATGATATAGCTCTTTTTTTCGGTGCATTAAACTAGATACTTGCAGGCCTGAGACATCCTTACTAGATATCAGCATGTGCCAGTAGCTGTGCTGGGAGAACAAAGCAGAAACGGTGAATGACTCTGGCAGGTATTTCGCAGTGCGGCGGCTCTGTCAGTGTCATAGCAAAGCTGCTGAACACAAAGAAATCTTTTCTTCATTTAAATCAAACAGGAGCAATATGTGGAGTCGTGGCAAGTGACTGTCCCTGACGCATTGTTCAGCAGTTAGATGGAAGCTGGTTGGAAATGTGACAGTAGTTCATTTGTTTGCCATAGTATATGCATAGAATGGCTCACTAGAAAGTGTCTGCTGTTTCCTTTATTAGCTGAATTGGTGCACTCCGTCTTGGTTTTAGGGCCCAGCTGTCTACATCACAGTGGACACTTCTGCAGTACCGTAAAAACAAAGAAAGAACAAACCATCTGTGAACAAAGGAAACAAAACACCTAAGCTCTGGGGTAGTCCTCTCAGATGGTGTTTTACAGTTGCTGGCGGGGCAGTGTTGCTGTGGTTGGTACTGCAGGCATCTCTGGTGCTGGATTTGTTTCTTTGCTTGAGGACCTGTCCTAAGAGACAGGACTACCTGTTTCTGGAACTTGTCAGTCCATCAAGTTCCTCATTGCTCGGGTTTTCCTTGAGTTTGATTTCAAAGCAATATTCTTGTACACCTCTCAATGAAGTACTTTTATCCTGGTAGTGAGAGGATGAATTATGACGATATTTTCAATGCTAGGTACAAAGGGAAGAGCTACCGTGCAACTGTGGAAGTTGTGAGGACGGCAGACCGGGTGGCAGATTTCTGTAGAAAAACATGCATCAAGCTGGAATGTTGTCCAAACCTCTTCGGCCCTCAGATGGTGCTGGATAAGTGTTCAGAGAACTGCTCTGTCCTGACAAAGACTAAATACAGTGAGTAGGCTGCTGATCTCAAACTGAGGTGGGGCTTGGGATGGTATATTTTTGGTCTTCCTCTGGCTTTGGCCCCAGACGGAATCCAAAATCCATTGCTTTGCTTACACAAGGAGCAGCTCAAGCACTACGTACACAGGCCTACAAAATAGCCATGTGCCAGTGCGTAGAGGAGAAGTGGTAGAACTATGGCTTAACTTTCTGGTGCATGCTTAAAGCTTTATCTTCTCAAGACAACTTTTGGACAAGAACTGACTCTAATACTGTCATTTAAGTGGCATTGTAATTCTTGTACCAATTTGTTGTGTAACGAAATAAAACACCTTCAAGCTCTTTTCTTAACTTTTAGAGTTTTTAGGTTTTTAGGCTTTTTTTTTTTAACTAACTTCAACCATTTGACATGGTGAGAACAAACAATGTATTGAGGCCATGTTTGAAAATTACAAAACATTACAAAAACTGTCATTAAATTGGACCAAATCTGTGGCTGATAATAAAATCTGATCATTTTGGGCTTCTCAGAGATAGAGGAAGTAAATCTTTATAGGGTGAATAAAATTGATTAGTAACTCTTCTTCCTTAAACCAAATTGAAGAGGAAAATATAGACATACACATTTTGAAGTTTTGCAGAATTGGCATTTCTATTGTGAGATATCCTTCTACTGATTTTCCAGTCCTGATGATGCACAAACATAACTAGTGACATTGAAGGTGCATTTCAACATGGTGCTCCTTTCTTCTGTCCTGGTAGCACACTATTATGGAAAACGGAAAAACAAGCGGATAGGCAGGCCTCCGGGTGGCCACAGTAACCTGGAAGTAGCCATGAAGAAACCAAATAAAAGACGGAAGAGACGAAAACATTTTTTTGTTCATAAGAAAAAACGTTCTTCTACTTCAGTGGATAACACTCCAGCTGGATCTCCCCAGGTATGAGACTGCCAACAGCGTTAGTAGGTGTGGTGTGTGATCTGTGACCAGCTACATTTGAAACACCAAACTGTTAGTTCCTTGTGACCTCAGGTTACAGCTGATAAATGAGTGGCCATTGTAGCTTTTGCCTGAAACTTCCCTTTTTTTTTTTTATTTCATCGCTTTTTTTTTTCCTGCCTCTTCAGGGAAGTGGAGGAGAAGACGAGGATGACCAGGATGAGGTAGATGAAGAATCTCTCACTGAAGATAGCACCTCAGAGCACCAAGATGAATTGCTTGAGGAATCAGAGGTATCGGAGAAGAAATCACTATCATCCTCTCCTACACAGAGTGAACTGTCTCATTCCCTGGCTCAGGACCGAGACAAGCGGAAGAGGAAACTCAGGACCTTTTCCTTTTCTGATGATGAAAATAAACCTCCTTCACCAAAGGTAACTTTGAATGTAGATTTGTGTTCTAGCTTGCTTACTGTTGGGCAAGCATGAATATCTTGGGCGTATTAACCATCATACATGGGTTCTCATACTCTGTTACCCCATAAAGGCCATTGTGAAGACACTACAGCATAATTAAAAATCATGATTTTTATTACAGTCGTATTACAGGACCATAATATAGACTAAACAGAAAGCTGTAGACAGAATGATTTCCATTTCCCAGCTGTGAACACTCTGGTTCGATCTGAGCAGTGATGTGGTGTTGACCAAATCCTGGGTTTAGATCCCTGCTTACTGGCTATGTTAACAGCCTCCACCCTCAGCACAGTGCTGTTCTGCACATCTCTGCTAACCAAGAAACCTCTACAATTTGAGCTCTTACTGGAGCTTTATTTGGCAGCTGAATGTTTGAGTTGAGGGGGAACAGAGGGGAGTGTTGGTCCATTGCATATGTAATATTTTGGGAATTCTTTTTGTGCTGGGTGGCTTGTCTAGGACATGAAGATGGAAGTTGCTGAAAAGCTGCAGCTGGACAGTAACCCTCTGGAATGGAGCGTGGCCGACGTTGTACGATTCCTCAAGTCCACTGACTGTGCACCACTGGCGAGAATTTTCCTTGATCAGGTATGGTTTTCTGTCTGTTAAAATGTTGAATCTGTTACTTTGCTTCTTATCCTCTAATGAATCACAAAAAGAAGCTAGTTTAAATTTTATAATAGGGTGTCGAGGTAACAAATACACGACAACCTTTGCATGCACAACAACAGTTTGGGAGAGGAGGATTCAGGGAATGGCCAGAATTTTTCAGGTTTCTTAGTACTCAGTGGAGGACGTTTTGGTCTGTGGGGCATCCAAATCCCAAAACTATAGAAAATGCCTGCAACCAAGCAGCACGAAGGCATGAACCTGTTTTCTAGGAGATACGGTTTTGCCACTGTGTTGACTTTTCCAAATGATAACTGTTTTCCATTCTGCAGGCTAACTGCAGGTATCACAGCGTTGTACAGCTCCCAACCAGTGAACATTTTTGTGCTTAAGTATGACAACTAGAGTACAAACATGAGTCAAGATAACATTGTTCTTCCATCTTGGTTAAAATTTCCCATAAAGAAAACATCATCTATCAAAACTATTACTGGAACTGGAGATGAGTATGGTTTGTGATAGATGTTCCTTGTAGAACCGCTGTTTCTCTTGGAAGATGCTAAGGTTAGGTAAAGAGACTTTCTGCATTAAATGGTCTTCATTTCTGTTACTAGTTTTATTTTTTAAAAGTTACATCTCATGAGGTTCTGTCCTCCTGCCAGTGAATTTGAGCTGACATTTTAAGACATGACTTAATTTGTTGTGAGATAGAGATATTTTTTTTAAGCTGCCTGGAGTAGCATGAAAGAAATATCTGATTCAGAAACACTCATGAATCTGACATTAGAGCAAGTCAAAGCTGAAAGAGCAGGGAAAATAAAAATGCAAAGTCACTAATGAGTCTTTTGTCTTCTGACAGGAAATTGATGGCCAGGCACTGCTGCTGCTGACCCTCCCCACTGTTCAGGAGTGTATGGACTTGAAGCTTGGGCCAGCTATTAAACTTTGCCATCATATTGAAAGGGTCAAACTTGCCTTTTACCAGCAGTTTGCTAACTGAGGAGCAGCCAAGTTGAAGTGGACCTTTGAAGCACAACTACAAAAATATGCTCCTTTCTCTCCAGCAGGGAAAGCCAAATGAAGTAAACTGGGGCCCTGGTGACCTAAGAGCATCTGTCAGCCTCAGTTTTTCACTTTGACAAAAGGAAGGCAACATCTGGAGCAAAATGCCAATGCAAACACAGGGGCTACTCTACCAGCTGCCAGCTCGGGAACACAATAGTCTCTTGCTCTATGGTTCCCTTTTTTTAATGTATTTTTTAATGATTACAGAAAAGCCTCCTCTGGTGGGAAATGACATTTCAATAGTTCTGTTGGCACGGAACTTTAAAAGGAGCAACGGATCCTGTTTACCTTAGCATGTAGGCTGCCAGAAATAACCTTTCTCTGTTCCTGATGATTCACAGAATCCCCTTCCCTCCCTGTGGACAAACACTTGCTTTACCACAGCACTGGCTTTGGAATGTGCTCTTTGCACATTCGTGTGTTAATGTTGAGTTTTTTAATGAATTTGTTCATTGTTAGGACAACAATGTGGCCACAGGGTTCTGAATGTACAGTATAGCTAGAGTGTGGTTCCTTTTGGGGCTTTTTTTGGTTTTTGTTTTTTACGGTTTTGTTTCATTGGTCTCTTTTTGTTTTGTTTTTACTACCTCTGTAGCTTGAACAGTAGAAGTGATGAACTAAAAAGGGAGGGAACTACTGCTTCGGGACAAATCGTCTGTAGCTGCACAGCAGTCTCTCTTCTGTAGGCACGGCAGGAGTACAAACCAATGTCAGCATGGAGAGCTTCTGGTCCAAAGCTGTAGCTGAAACACATGTAGGCTTAGCCTGGATGTTACCTTTTTCTCGGCTGTCAGAAAACTTAATTATTTTGCACTTCTCTTACAGATGGGCTGTAGGGAAAAAGGAAGGAAAGAGAAAGTGCCTTTGCATTTTCTACGTTTTGGTTGTCAGATAATTTTATTTTTTTTTAATTGTGAAGTTATTTCTTTTTTCTTATAGTAAACAATTGGGCCATGTACACAGAGCCTGTCAGCAGACTTTTGCTTTGCTACCTGAACATCTTTTTAGAGAATAAACTAAGAAAACAGCAATCAGTGTAGGACTGCAGCTTAGCTCTGCCAGGATTTGCATACTGGAAACTATTTTACGAACATGACTTTGTATTTTTAACTATTTACAGCTGCTCAGGATCAGACTTTATGAAAATGTGGGGGGTTGGGAAGGAGTTGGTGTGCTTTTTTTTTTTTAGAGAAAAGGAAAAGAACCAGAGAGACACCTAGTTCCATCAGTACTCCCATGGTAGGATGAACTGGTGATTTTAATTTTCCTGGGTAATAAAACCCAATCAGCCACTTGCTGTAGACCTGTGCTTTACAATTTAAGTAACAGGGCTTACCTTACTTTCCATTAAGGATGTTGGAAACTTGCATCAGGCTCAAGATCTGCATCAAATAAACGTTAGGTTTCAGATGGCTTGCATTCGTTCACTCTGCCTGTTCTCAGAGTATTGGGAGGAGCACAGGCAGGAGCTTTACGTGTGCAGCCCTGGTCCTTTATCTCCTGTTCAAGTACGTTTCTACAGAAATCCCCTGGCATTTGAGGTAGGAAGGTGCTCACTGCAGGAATTTGTTCTGGAAAGATGCCTGTGCTGGTTTCTGATAAATGATGGTTACTCTGGTCAGCTGGATTGATTTGAGGGTCTCTTAGGCCTAATGCGATCAGTTATTCTGATGCTGTGAGCTGTAGGATGCAGCAAGGAGGTCAGAGCTGAGTTTGCGTAATCTACGTCTCTGTATCTGCCACAGAGGGGTTGAGGGGAAGCTGCCTCTAATGAAAACTGTTCAGAGTAAGGAGAGCTGAATAACTGGGGTGTGTTTCTTTTGCCTCTTAGAATAACTGCCTAATCAGCTGCCTAGTCCAGGCAGAACTATTTACAGAAGTGCTAAAATCAGATAATTTTTTTCCATTCTATAATCAAAATGTAAACGTCAGACAGACTGTTCACTAGCTGAGTATTCTCGAGGGAGGGAGGGAGGGCAATGTGTAGCTAGGACAAGTTTTTTTTCTCCCAAGTTGTAAGCAGAGTCTGAAAACATAATTAAATAGAAATCAAAGTGCCCCCCCACCTTCTTCCTCACAGCGGATACATGGCCAACAAATTGATGTTTTGGCTCTTCATGTTGTACTTAGGTCATCCGCCTGTACTCCATTCCCTTGGGACAAGCTCAGTGATAAGCCATTAGGCCTGAAAAAATTTCTGAAAGGAGCATTGCTGCTTTGCAGTCAGCGTCTTGTCTTGGGAAATTTGACCAGCAGAAAACTTCTGGGCTGGTAGATGATGCTTTTGGATCATCTTTGTCATTCTTCAGGGTTTCCAGAATTCTATTGCACTGATGCCTAGCAGAATTGGCCTGCACAGCCAAAAGATGTTGCTTCCACCTTTCCCCATGGACAGATAGATGTCTTTTTAAGTAGTTGTCAGGAGAGAACAGAGCTTTAAGGCTAGGTCAGTGAACCTGTTAGCATGGTGCCAAGGGTTTAAAATACAAATGTCATACTTCTTTTTCTCACTAAATGAAGCAGTCAGCAGTTTCAGAGGTTAGCGGTATACTTAGTGGTCACCTTTGGCATGTTTTATAGGCTGGATTTTTCTGCCTTGTTTTGGGAGGCACTGACAGTCTGGTCCCAATGGGATCTATTTGTGTTGAGATTTTCAAAAGGGATGTTTTCATTATTTGTGAAATGTTTTTATGCTGCACACGGGTACTGTACACTCTGTTTCCTGGAAAAAAAATGCACTCTGTTTTATTGCTGGATTTAAAAGGGATAATTGGGGCTTTATCTTGATGGATGGTGTTTCTACTTGACTCTGTTTCAAGTTCCTCTTTCTCTATGCGTGGCAGATAACACAACTGCACTTATGTTTGTTCATCTTACTCCAACATAACTTGAAATCAGCTCACGTGCTGCTGTAGTTGCTCTATTTCTTCAAAACTGGATTTTGGGTAGCCGATGGCTGAATCTTGGCTTTGGGTGATACCGATGTTTCACCAGCAGGAATTGCTGGGACGGCAGTAATTCAGGCTTCAGGGATTTGTGCTGTCCTCTACCACATCCATTCACCATAACAAAGCTGGAGTCCAGGAGAAAGGCAGCGGTGTCTTGCACAAATGTCTTCAGTACAAGAAAACGAGCCCTCCCTTGGGCCTCGTGTACTGTTTATGTGGATGGTAAAAGGAGATTACCCTTGGCTGACCCATTGAGGGTTTGTATTCTTGCTTCTTTTACTTTCATATGTGTTGTACACTCTTGGGTTTGCACATCATAGCGTTAGAAACCTGGTGGTGCCTCCCTGTAGCATTCGTACTGTGCTAAGTTCAGCCTTGTTAGGCAGAAAGATTTTTTTTTTAGTTACTATAGCACCACACAAGGAATCCATAATAGAGGAGTACTTGACCTGCAAAAATGTCATGGAAGGTTAATGTGGTAGAATTATCCCCCAAAGCATGAGCAGCTTGCAGTCCATCCTAAACTAAACACAGTGCTTCCAGAATAGGAGAGGTACAGCACTGATCTTGGTGAATGAAGACTACTTTTTTTCTAACGCTAAACATTTCTGAGAGTTGCTCTTTGAGGAATGAAATAAAAAGCAGATTCATTTGTGCGTGGTATAGAACTCCAGGAGCGTTTACAGTCTCTCCTGGGATTACTGGAAACAGTACATACGGAGTTCGGGAGTGGTTGTTAAGATTACTTTTGTCACAACTTTCAGCAGTATTTTGTTGTTGTTTTAGGATTTGCTAGTGTTTGTTCTTGATTCCAATGATGCTTTAAAGGAGGGAAGGAGTACTTAGCTGCTAGGTCCACAGAAGTGTAAATATATTTACAGTTGTTTGGACTGAGCACTCCATTCTTCTGTATAAAGTACAAAGACTCAGTACCTTGTCAGCGAAAGGCAAAATGGCTTGCAAGATTTTTGAATGTAATGGAATGAGCTTCAAATCTATCACGTTCAAGTTGGAGACTGGATACCTTTGGACCAAATCTGTTGTTAGAGGAGAACTTACTCGATGAAGTAGCCTTACCAGAAAGCCAAAAATACGATAATCCTATACAAAGCTACTCCTTAACCAGGCCTGTCACATAGTGGCGGACTGGTTACTGCCTACTGTGAGCTCAAATTACCTAAAATTAACTAAGCACAAAGACATAGGCTCTGTCAGGAGACTTCAGATGTTGGCTGAAGGCTCCATTTTAAAGGGATTGTGCGCTGAACCCACATTTCAGAGTGCTGCCAACCTTCCCCAACCATGCATGTAGCCTTGTTTTCAAAGGCAGCCTTTTGGGTGAAGGATTAGAACAGGACTTGGGAACACCAGATACAACAAGCCTCTTTTATTGTCACTTGTTTTTCTTAAAAAAAAAAAAAAAAAATTAATAATTATCTGTACGAAATATAGCAAAAACAAGTTAAGGTTTTTTGACACACTGTCTCCATGGTCGTTTCTAGCTTCCTCAATGTCACACCTGTTGTTCTGAAGCGCACCAGACATATAAGTGGACTTTTTTGATAAGACAAATGTATTGTGTTAGGTGCAAAGCCAGCAGTGTTTGGCTCAGCTTTAAGCCATGGAAGCGAGCAGGTCTTGCGCTGACAAAATTCAGAGGCAGTAGGTCTAACTGCCTTAGCACAAACATGGGCACAGAGCTTGTGGGAGTCCTCGAGCCTTGCACAGCTCAAGAGGAACAGGCCTTCTGCTGGAGACACGGGGACGGCTCCCCCAAGGTGTGTGAATGAATGATGGAAGTTGGGGCACAAATGAATTCTTGCCTGCTCTGGAAGTTGTTGAGCACCAGTTTCCAAGAAACCTCGTGGAAAAAAAAAATCTGGAGGTGTCATGTTTCTCCTCTCCTCTTTCATTTCTGTATTTTTTTTATTTCTTTTTAAAATAAATTTTAAATAATCTTTGTAGACAATCAGAGGTCTTGTAGGAGACTGCCCTAAAGGGTACCCGCTCTCCACCTGTGGGCCTCTTTCTTATACTAACTCATTGGAACTGATGCACTTTTCCTGTATTTTGCCTTTTTTAATTAGCTGCTTGTTCTTAAACAAAGATTTAAATGCATATTGTGTTGTGTCCCTTCTGCTTGTTGTTTTATCTTTCTTTAACTTTTAAATATATATATATATATATGCAGCGAGACTGAAGTACTACATGGAAGAGAAACATGCACAAGAAAATATGCCTATTGAGTCCCACCATTGTTTGAGCAGGTGTAACAATTTAATCAGAGGATTTTTTAAAAAATATTTTGGATGGATATTTTGCTTGTTTTGTCTGTAAATAGTGTACATAAGTTTGTGGTATATGACAGTTTTAAGTGGTTGTAAGAAAATTAAAAAAGATACTTAAGCTGTTACTGATGGCTCTGGTGTTGATATAACGATAATTACTGCTGCTTGCTGTGGGCAATTTTCTGTCTTGCAGAAGGGTGGGGAAAACTGTGTAGCACGTTCCATGGCTTGTATAAAAGGTAAATGCAGACCACGTAAATACCACTTGCACGGGCTTCATGTTAACAGCTTGATTGGGCTGTAGACAGTTGTCTCAAATGCAGGAATCCTATTTCTCTAAGCTTTCTTCTGAGGTAGCAGATTGCGTGTTTCACAGGATGCTGAAGCTAACCTACAAGAGCTGAGGACAGAACCTATGAATCAGAGTAATTTTCTTTTATGGCTTTCTTTGAACATAAGGAGCTACTTGGTACGATCCAAAGCAAACCTTGTAGATGCTGCTGCTTCTTCTGGATGGTTTTGTAAAGGTTTACGCTATCCCGTCAAGTTGAAATTTTAAAAAGAGCTGGTTTTGCTTTCTCTGAATAACACGAAGGTTCATAGGATGCCTCAGAAACAGGTCAGCCTTGCAAAGTTCTTGTTTCCTGACTTGGCATTCCAACAGATTGTACTCATGTGCTCCTTGGCACTCGTTTTTTGGCTGCACGTCATTTGTCTTGAGCTGATTTTATACTGGGTGCAGAAAATGCATAGGAGTGGGATGAAACTGATTTGCTCAACACTGTCTTTGAAGACCTATAAATATGTAGGATTTAAGGTAAATCTTTTACTTGCCTTCACAGAGCACTGTCTGAGAGAAATCGGAAGTTTGGTGAGCAGCATGTGTCAGGAGGCAATGTCGTCTTCTCGTCTGCCACAGGCTTCAGAAGGGCTTAGAGGAAAACTCTTGGAGAGGTATTTTTGGGGAATCATCTATTTTAAGGCATGGAATATGAAATAACACAAGGCATAAGCCTTTCAAGTTGCATTTCCAGATTTGTGTCTGAAACAAATTTTGTGTGTAAAAAGCGTGAGGTAAATCTGTAACCAGTATCAGCATCCAGGTCAGGTATGTGTGTGGAATGTCTGGTGTCCAGCAGGCGCTGTGAGAGCTTAAAAACTGCTCCTGGGCCACAAGCAAACAGGTCAGGTCCAGGTCTGAGGTGCAGTGTTTGATGGCTGTGAGCCCTGCGTGCAAGGGGGACAAACAAGTCACCTCCTTCGGTCCTTGCCCTTTCTCTTCGATAACTCCATGCGCATTCCTGACCTCTTGCTTTGGATGCAGCTCACAGCAGAGGAGCGTTGCCTTGGGGTGCAGAGGCACTGGACTTCATTTCGGCCATGCGTGGTGTCAGTTGAAGAATTGAGAGCGTTTCTTTTTCTAGCTGCAACTTCCAGGCGTTTGTGGCACAGCCTAAATATCAGAGAAGTTGCTGCTGTGGGCCAGTGCTGTTCATCACCGGCCGGGAGGGACAGTCCCCAGGTGGGTTTGGGAGGGAGTCATTATTTGAACAGCTATTGCTTCACGTGCTCTGTTTAGTTTCCTGATAGACTAAGCAGTGTTGTACTTTCTGGGTCGTACTTACAAGTTAATTCAAATTTAGACTGGGATTTTAATTATTGAAGGAATTCAGGAAATGGTGTAAGAAAAAGCTCCAATGCAATGTGACCTGGGCTGATCAGATCCTGAACTTGGATGTGGTCCTCATGGGGCCCGTCAGACTTGCTGGTCAACGGGTCCGTTTTCTAAATGAAAATGCTGAGGTGGTACGTTTGATCCATTGTGCCACTGGATGCCCTTTCAAAAGGACAAACATTTTGCTAAAGAATCGTAATTTTTTCTTTCTAGTTCGATGCCAAACTTTCCTGACCGTCGCGCCTGAGCTGCAGCCCGTGGCCAGGGAAAAGCCTGGGGTGGGCGCAGGCTGGAAATCCCCGGGGCTGCGGAGCCAGAGGGTGCTCGGTGCCGCTCGGGGCGTCGGGCACCGGCGGACGCTGCCCGCTGGCTGCCGGCTCCCTGGGGAGCGCTGAGGCGCCCGCAGCCGGTGTCCGGGCTGGAGCCCGCCGCCGCCCTCCTCCCCTCGCCCCCGGAGGCGCGGACCCCTCTCCTGGCGGCCGAGGGGGCGGGTGCTGCCTGTCTGCCCCCCTCCGCCCGGCCCCGGCCGCGGGCGGCCCCGCTGCCCCGGCGGCGCTGAGGGGCG
>VXBO01010444.1:538412-570852 GCA_013400135.1 Rhinoptilus africanus | reverse complement strand
GGCTGACGGGCTTCGGAGGCAGGTGGTTGAGGTGAACAGCGTCATTTCTGAGAGGCTGGGCTTCGAGTACTTTGAGCAAATACACTCTCTGAAGTGGATTTTCCTAATAGTTGCAGCCGTGCTGGCATAATTCACCACTCTGGGGGCGGGTGTGTTTTCTGCTTTGAGTACAGCCGGCAAGGTGTGGTGGTGTGTGCCGGCTCCCTTGGGTTTAGGATAGCCAAAAGGAAAGGATTAGCTTGCATTGGTTTTACTGCAGCTGTACCTTGTCATGTCGTCAGCAGCAAAGTAAGACACGCTTGTTGGAATCGCAGCGCACTTGGAGTATGGGCTACATCTGGGAGCCGGAGCAGGCGCTGAGCTCCTGTGGGTTTTGGCAGCGGCTCAGCTGATCTACTGTAGCTTGTTACGCTGCTCGTTTGAGTTCAGTGGAAAGGCAAGAAAAGCTGGAGGCTGTAGTGACTCCAATCCTGCCTGCTCTGAGGGAGTCACAACAATGGGAACAGCTTTGGTGGATTTTTCTCCCTATCCCATACTGTAGAGCATCCTTTCGGATGAGGAGTGAAAAGGAAGCCCAGTGCCGTTGCTTAGCTGGCTGTGAAGTTGCTGTTAATAAAATGTGGGGAAGGTAAAAGGGAACACCAGCTACAAGTGTTACGACTTGGCTGTTCCAAAGACCAAGTTCCTGTTTAGGTTAGAATTGAACCGATGCCCTTTCATGCTAGCGTCATACAATTATGGTTAAGTCAAAAGTTTGCTAACCCACTATATTTGCATATTTTAGTGTTTCAGTCATGGTTAACAATTGCGTTGCTCTTATAAAAGCTATGTGTGTAGGAGTCATCATTGTGCTGCTGAATGACAACGGTAGTCAGCGGTGTCACATGTGGCCAGTCAGAGCATCCTCGTAATTAGGAGTTTTAGCAGTTTCCAAACAAAACTACCTCTCCTTAAGAAGATGATATATACGCATTGTTGTTTCTGGAATTAAGAGATGCAAATAGGTAATTCTTATGTGCGTCAAAAGATGAAGAACTGCAGATGTTATTTGTCAGGATAGTGTCTTTTTTCTGGAAATGGTATCACTTATCTTTGTGCATTTTGCAGTAACACCGAAATGCTCAGTGAAGACAAGAAAAAGTGAATACAAAAAGTATGGACTATGAAAATGGAAGACTGGTTGTTAGATGCCCTTCCTAACTTTGGTTAGGTGTTTTTAAACCACCAACTATTAGAAGAAGACTGTCAATGTGGACGAAAGGAATTAAAGGAAGGTAGCCAGCCCTCGCAATGGTACTGGTGAGAAAAGGAACCTGTTCCCAAAGGAGACTAGAGCAAAACAAGTTGCAACTTGTGGTGCATACAAGTGCTTTCATTTAAAAATGGAAGGATAGGTATCTTTGTCCCAGTTTAGACAGCCATGTTCTCTTCCACTTCATTTTGGGCTTCTCCCCCAGCAGGAGGAGGAGCTGGCCCCACCATGTTACACTGGCCAAAGAGCCGTTGTCTCAGTTAAGTGCTGTGCTATGCTGGAGTGGAGGGACGGTTCTGTTCTGTCTGCTATTTCTGTCTGAATGTTTCTATCCTTTTTATATTGTATGCAAAACAACTGCTGTGTTGTTCCAAAACCCTTAAAAGTTGACTCAACAAGTAGGACTTCTTGTGATCCATGTGACGTGGAATCAGGAACCTGTGGCTGAGAACAGGAGGGAGGGCGTGATCTCTCCTCAGTGGTCACTTTGGCGCTTAAACGGTTGTTCCTGTCCCTGAGCTGCTGTGGCAGAAGGGATGGCAACTTCTGGAGCCGGATCACAGAACTGATACAGCAAGAAAAATAACCAGGGAGACATGGTTGCTTTGAAGGTGGAGTATTCCTGTGCTCTGGTCCTCCAGCTGTCTGGCACAACAGAGCGGGTAGCACTGAGGGAGAAACAAGTGGCTGCAAGCAGGGGCTGCTTGAGAAGTGGCACCATTCTCGGCTCAGAGGTGGGCCTCTCTTTTGAACATCGTTAACTCTCCGTATGCGGCTGTATCGCTTTTCCAGCTCTCCTCCATAAAAAAGTCAGAGAAATGAAGAAACGTGACTGGCTGGTATTCAAATTTAACTTACAAAGGGCAAAGTCACTTGTCCTTTTTTTTTTTTTTAAAGGGAACCCTAGAAGGAGATACTCTAATACTTTGGTTGCGATTAATGCTGCAGAACCCTCTGTAGAAAAAGAAATTAAAGTAATGGCAGCTGCAATACATTGTACAATTGCTCTTTATGCACAGAGGCTGTTTTCCTTTGAAAAATATTTGATTTGACATGTAAAGAGTAACAATTTTTGTTAAGTGGTTAAATCAAAGGCTGACCCAGACTTGCCCTTTTCTAGATAAATCTTACCATGCTTACATTCGGTGGAGCAAAGAAAATTTTTAAAAAAATTTTTTTTCTGATCTTAGTAACTAGCTGTAAGAGGAAGAGGACCTTTTCTGTGCCTCATTGGTAGATGTTAATCTACAAATGATTGAAGGACTGTTCCTAAATCAAAATTGTTTAAGATCTGACACTCCAGTTTGCCACCTCCTTGTGCATGCACCTGTCCAGTTGCTGTAAAGTTAAGCTGTCAGCTGACCTGCCAATGACAGCAGCTAAACTTCATCTTTTAGGGGCTAAAACGTGCTCAAGGGTCAGGTTTTTAATTTGTTGAAAATGTGGAGGCTTTCTGACAGAGGGAGCATGGAAACTGGGTTGCTGTGACTCCTTCTGATACCTCAAAGAGAGGTTTTTACCCCAATCACATTACCAGCCTACCTGGTATGTGCCCTCACGACTGAATTGGCACAACCGTGAAGTGACAAACAGAGAATTTCTCACTTTGAACTGACAAAATGATCATTTGAAATTAAACCTGGAGTTTCCTTTTCTTTGTAGCTTTTGCCTCCTGTTCTGTCACACAGGCAACGAAGAGCAGTTTAACTTACTCTCTTCCTCACAATAGCCTTTTCAATGAGTGGCTTGCTTCTATTATTTCAGATTCAGATTACAACATGTCATAACACTCTAATAATTTTCTTTCACATGATGCTTTAGCTAGTTATCATCTGTCCTGACTTTATACAGGAACCTCCCTAACCCCTTGAACCAAAGAGCAGAAGTTTGCGTTTGTTTTTATTGCTGTAAGTTGTTTAAGGCCTCCCAAATCCACGACTTAGTCACTTTGATTTCAAATCTCATCCTCGTGCTCTCCATGTAAAGCATTGTGCATGAGAGATGTGAGAGCCTTTTCTGATGTCTGAATTGGTAGTGAATGTAATTAATACCATCGGAGCCCATCAGTGTGTTGTCTCTAATCGCTGTGAACTAATCTTTACTGCTCAGAGTTCAGTGCCCTGCTGTGAAACTAAAGGCACATT
This sequence comes from Rhinoptilus africanus, assembly GCA_013400135.1. Taxonomy (NCBI): domain Eukaryota; kingdom Metazoa; phylum Chordata; class Aves; order Charadriiformes; family Glareolidae; genus Rhinoptilus; species Rhinoptilus africanus. Next base: position 567,456 of record VXBO01010444.1, on the reverse strand, counting down.
GGAACAGTTTCACCCAGCCCCTACAGATGTTCCAGCACATCGAAAGGCAGGCGAGACAACTTCTCTCCTAACTGTGGGCTCTAAGTCCCCATCAAAGGGAACTAACTAATTAAAAACTACCTCTTTTTTGGCAAATCTGAACTGATTCTCAAGTCTGTTAGCCAGCTTTTTTGAAGTCTGCTACTTAAGTTTGCTCTTGTCCCCTCTGCCGAAGTATGCATTGTTTTCCACACTAGTTTATTTAAGACAAGCCACTTCATAACAGGAAGTCTTAACTTGTTTTCCTTGGTCGACGGGATGTATGTTTATGCTTCAGGTCAGAAAGCCAAAGATAATATTTTTTCAAAGTTTGCCATTATAATGCTTGTATCTTATTTCATGGAGATCTTTATTTAAAATGATAGCTTTGCTTCTGAGGTGAGTTTTTCATTTTTGGTGCAATGGCTATGTATTTTTATTACTGATGCCACAAAGCTGGTTTAAAATATTTTTGTATAATATGATGTGTTTTTTCAGAAATCCCAAGCATCTTCTGAGCACTCTCTCATTAGGCTTTTATTGGTAATGAATGATTAGAGAGTGGTGTTTGCACAGTATTGCCACACATGTACCATGTAGCTGTAAATAACAGAGTTTTTATTATCTAAACTTGCAGAAAGGTATGAGGAAAAAACCCACTGCCCACCCCTTTACCCTGTCTGAAACAAACTGTTTCAAGTACTTCATCTTGAGTGTGTGGTTTGTTTACTAAGCTTGTTTGTCAAAAGATTGGTACCATATCAGAGCGTGGCTGTTTGGTTTGGGATACTTAGGAACGGCTGCGAAATTAGGTGTGAGTCATATTGGTGGATTATCGAAGTAGAGGAGTCATTTGGTCACCTGTAGGTAAAAGGTTTGTGTCTGTCTGTGAGGGAAAATAGAAATATGCTGCAAAGGAGACGAGAGTGTGGGGGCTGTTACCTCTTTATGGCTTTATTACAGTTTGTGTCTGTACCCACACTGAGAAGGGTCGCAGCTTCTATGTTAACAAAGATGAAATGATTGGGTATGGGTGCAGTGAGTAAGTGAGTAGGTGGGTTTGCTGTTGAGGGTCACAGCTGAAAAAAAAATTAGTATCTTTTTATAAGAATTGTTTCTATTTTTTAAGGTCCTCTTTTTGCTTCCAGTGTTGTAAAGGAAGTACCTTAAAAACTGCATCCCTAAAGTCCATTTACTTTACAGCAAGATTTTTCTCACCTTATAAGCCATGCAAGGAATATTAATGTGTCTGCGTATAATAACCTGTCTTAGTAGGTAGTTTAGTACAATTCAAAATGCTTTAGCAAAGATATGCTTTCATATGAATGCGTTGATATTTTCATCAAGGTATAATGTTCTGGGGAGCAGGGACTTGAGAAGAAATTAAGTCATTTCAGTGGCCTTTCCAAAAAAAAAAAGAAAGCTATTAGATGCTTACATACAAAAGTACTAAAGCATATGATTTCCAGCTTTTTGCATAGCAATTTTCTTTCTGCTTGAGCAGATTTTAAAAATGTGAAAATAGCACGGGGAGGGGACTTTGACACCCCATAACATCATCAGTGAAATGCAGGCTTCTGAGTAACAGGTTTATTCTACATGGCAGTTTCCTACGGTGTAGGGCAGTGGCATGTGAGCAAGGGGGTGTTTTATTAATCAAGGTGTTATTTAAAAAGGCTTGATAGTATCCTGGCTTGATAATATCCCATCCTCGTATGTATTTGCTCTGAGTGATGCAGTATGTGTTCACGTGAAAACTTGTCCCTACAGAAGTTTCAAGTCACAAGTAGGATATTCCATGTTCATGAAGATATGAACAGTATTGTATCTACACAGTGAATCACACTTTGTCGAATCCACTTTATTCTTTCTCCTAGAAGTCTCACAAGTGCAAGTTTCCTGGTGAGTTTACAGATATATGTGGAACTTTCATTTGGAGATTCCCTGCTATGAGGCGGTCTGAAATGGATTTAAGGGCTGCTTTCAGGTATCGCAGCGGTGGGGATGAATCCCCCTTAGGGTAAATGAAGATATACTGCCGAGCTACGTTAAAAGGCAGAGTCTGGAGAGGGAGCAAAGGGAGCGTAAAACTTGGAAAGGTGGAGGTGAAGAAAAATCCGGAACGTGGCGGTAGCAGGGCTTTTCCCGAGGGAGCGAGCGGGTGGCGGGGCGGGGGCAGCCCCGGGAGCGGCCCGGGCAGGACCCTGGAGAGCTCCCGAGCCCGGGCGCGCCCCCAACCCGGGGGGTCTCCGGAGGGAATCCCGCTCTTCCCGGCGCTTCCTGTGCGGCTCGGGCCGGCTGGCACGGAGCGGGGATGGGGGGTGATGCAGTCCCATCCCGTCTGGCTGGAGGGCAAGGAGGAAACAGGATGCGGTTGATGGTTAAAACACCTTATTTTCTACTACCTCTTGCTCCTTCGGATTCAATCCATGGTAATTAGTAATGATCAGCATCTTAGTGGGGTACACTACAGAACAGCTATTATTCTGTAGGTTAAGTGTCTGCAGGATTCAGAAAAAGCCCTATGAGGTCACTGTGGTCACCGCCAAGTAAATTATGCTTTACAATGATCAAGCGTTTTGTTATGCCCAGATGGTGAGGTATTGCTTGCATCTGTGTTACATGGCTGTTTCTTGTTTGTTGTAAATAAATCATCAGTCCCTTCGGTAACTCTGTGTCATCCTTATCCATGTTTCAGACAAATATGAGAGATGCACTAGAACCTGTAGCAGGAAAAAAAAATGCATCCACATGGATAAATCAGCTAAGTAAATGGCTTTATTTTACCATACTAATGTAGTATTCTTTAATATATAAAGTCCATAGTTGGGATAAATTCTGGCCGTTGTGAGGTCTAAAGAAAAAGACAAATCTTGCTGACAAACTTCATGTTGCGTAAAAGCAAGTAATAACACTGTTGGGAACAGCTCAGCTGGTCCTTTAAGTGAAGCAAATAACATGAAATGAGTTTAGGAATAACAATTTGGGAATTAGTTCCTATTTTGAAAACAGAAGACCAATCTTCTTTTGTAGCATAGTGAAGTATGTATCCGTGCGTTTACTGACCATAGGAGAAACATGTTTTCATAATGTTTGGTCCGGCTTAAATGACATTTCCTTGGTTGTTTTGATTAAAACTGCTTTCAAGAAGTCTGATTCTTTGTTGGATATAGGTTGTAGTAGCACTTTATTGGGTGGCCTAATGTCCTGATCATGTCAGGTCATTAATATTTTAGCATCATTAAATGCAGAATTACTAATGCAATTCTTGAAATGCCATGCCAAAATTAAAGTTAAGAAAAAAAAACCCCAAACCAAACAAGGTGTAAGTTTAGATGAATAATTTGTAATCTGCAAGTAAATTGCACTTTTCATTAACAGTTGTCTGATGTCCCTCTTTGTCTTTTTGGCTCAGAATGTATTACATTTTCTTATTACTCAGCTGACTGCTGGATATAATTGTGCTCCAGATAATAAGATTGTTCTAAGTATAATTACGCATGTCATTCACATTATGAAATGTTTAGGAAAAAAGGATAAGTTATGTTGACATTTGGAAACTATTAAAATGATAAATTATCCAGAAACTCTGAAGCTGTGTTTAATTAGAACTAACTTCTGGATGGTTAGCTAGGCTGTTGTTTAACTGTGAACTGCATAATGAATGTGTTCTTGACTAGTCTTTTATAATTAAATTTGTAGGGAGCTGATTTGTACAAATACACAGTGCTCATTTCTGCATTCTGCAGTGATATTAATTTCATGGTTAATGAAGTTTGCATTCTTAAATTGGTATTTAACAAGGTCTTATCTGTGTGGATTTTGTTGATGAAATGAAAAATCGGGTCTGCTTTCTCATGCCTGCTGGTAGGAAATGCTTTGCGTTCTCAAAGATTTCTTGATGACAGCAAAACGTGTTCCCTACAAAACCCAGCATGTTAAATCTTACTGGCAGACTGAATATGAGCTTGGAGCTTGCATGAGACTGCCTTTGCAGGTGGTGTGGTATAGGGATGAGGTTTTAGGTGTAATCAGAAATAATTAAACTTGTTCACACTGTTGTTCGGGATACTGAAGGCCTGTTTTTCTACCACTGACCCTGAATCACACATTTTCTATGTATTTGTTGTCATAACCTCGTCCATACATTGTCTTGTGTAATAAATGTTGAGGATGAAAATGAGCTTTTTTTGAAGATGTTATGCTGTAAAATTTTAACTACTTTTCAGAATAATTGCTCTTAATCTTTTACTTGCGCTTTAAAATACCAGCTACTCCACAGCTTCTTCCAGCGCACCTTTCTTGTTTGGAGCCTGATGACGTGATTAGCAGAATATAGTAGTTTATATGCCTTGGGTTTTAATGCTTTCATTGCAAGGTAATTGTAATGTTGAAGGATGGAATAGTCTAAGGAGCTTTACAATTAAACAGAAGGAGGAAAGAAACCACCCTCTTCAATCTGATCTTAAAAAATTGAGCTTTCTTATGGCGCTATGTTTTTAGTGCTGGTGTTAAGTTTTGATGTTGTGACGCTTTTATGAAACTTAAGAAAAGGTGAAGAGGTAGAAGGTTTATCATTGAGAAGAATGCTCATGCACTTGGAAATTGTTACTTGTTTTCAGCTTGATTTCAGAAACTTAATTTATGCAGGAAGTACCTAGTTGTTAGATACATTATATCGAAGAAGTCGACATAATTAGCTGATGACTCTTCTTTCATGATATTTGATCGCGTGTAAAGAGAATGTATGAAAGTAGGCTGTGCATCTCTTGTTCTTTTTGAAATGGTGTTATGTGAAGTGTGTCTTGCTTGCAACTCAATGCTTTGATAGTTTCAGCAGCCTAGAAAGAATGAATCTGGTAAGGAAAGCTACTCAGAATTTAAATGGACTCTAAACACACAGTGTACACCTGCTTTTGGCCTCCTTGATTTAATATATTTGCTGTTTATTGTTCTCTACAAATGGAAACAAAGTTTTCCTTTTATTTTCTTTTTGGGTTTATCTGAATTTGTATTTTGGGTTTGCTTTCTGCTTTTAAAACTGCTACAGTTATTGACTTAATAAATATTTTAGTGAATGATGAGTGAGTTCGTAGCTGTGCTTTGGCAGTTCTGTCAGTTCCCAAGAGCTGGTTTAAAACAACCGTCTTGAATGACTTAAAGTTCATTGATATCTGTTGTCATACTAATAATGTTGGGAAAGCTTCATGTATTATTGAGCGATCTTGTGAATGCTGTACGTGAAAATGGTGTTGTGAATCATAAATTGCTGCTTAGTGCACATTAATATGGATTGATTCTGCTTGTTTTGTACTAAATAATTCATGTTTTGCAAATGGTTCTTATTTTTACTAGAAGAAAATCCACTTGAATGTAGCAGACTATTTTTCAGCTCTCGCTAGGTGTATGTATCGCATGGTAGGAACAGGCTGTCTGTTTCTCTGGCAACCTTCCTTTTTGTTTTGTTTGGTAGTTGTTTAATAACACCTGGTTCCCAGTATAAAAGCATTTGCAAGAAGGCTGTGTACTAAACTTCTAAAGCAAATCTTACAGGCACTTTTAGTCCTGGAGGCTTAGATTTGCTTTACTTTGGCTATCTCGTACCTGTTGAGGAAACAATAGCGTACACCTCTGTCTCTGAAAGTGCTGGGAAACTGATTTATTGTGACCTTTCAAATAGAGGACACCTTGACCGAACAGGGCTGTGTATGCTAAATGCTAAAATAACAATTGACTGTCTCCAAGACCAAATCTTGTCTTATTAATATTTGGATAAATGTTTCCTAAGCTACTTGTGCTGTTTACCTTAGAGTTCTTAAAGCAATTACTTGCAACGCTTTATTTTTAGTACTGCTATGGTGTTGGCATGGCTTTCAGGAAGCAAAAGGCTGAATACTTTTGTTTACATGATGTGTATTAGATGCATTTTGTGACTTCTGAAGTGCTGTGCTCTCTAGGGACATAGCAAATAGGTTAGCAATTGAGATGTGTCTAGGTCTTTGTCTGCTAAGTTAGTTTAGCTATTTTAAAAGTAAGCTTTACCTTTTAGAAAAAAAAAAAGGAAAAAGCTTGATGGCAATGGCTATTGATGTGATGTGTCTGGACCGCATGCTCTACTAAGACATGTTTGTTTCCTTTATTGACAGCCGAGTTAATGCTTCTGTCAGAACCACACTATCCTGTGCTACCAGGATGCATGAGATCAGCCTTGGTGAAATTGTCTTAGGCTGAGTTGTATGTGACAGGTAATATGACTTATTTGTGTGTCCCCCAGCCGTTCCTTGCAAGCTAAGCATTTGGAAAATTTTGAGGAGGGGGCTTAGAATGTGTACGCGTTCGGAATAAAAAGCTCACTGAGCCCAGGTGATGCATTTGGCTGCCCTTCCTGAAGAAGTAACTGAGTCTGCATACTCCTAAGCTCAGGTAGCAGATGTTTTGGGTTTTTTTTCTGGAAGCAGTTTGTCCTCTCCTCCCCTGTACTGTGAAGGGGAGCTTCAGTTTGTGACAGCTGCTCCCTTAGCTATCACAAAACCTCTGTAGGGACAAAATTTACAGATAGGCTTTTAGCTGGATGTGGAAGCAGGTGGGAAGTAAATGTTTTTACAGAGGTAACTTCCAGTAACTGTAATTATCCAGTGTTTATCTAGCAATGCTGCCATTGGAACAAAGAGACTGGGAAAGGATCTGCAGTTTTGCAGGTACCGCATGGCTGTCCAGACACTGAATCATTAGCCTTACAATGTCCCTGAATAACTAACTAGCTGGGTCACTAAAATTCGTTGTGTCCAGCATTTCTATATGTTTCTATCTGGGTGGACATCTTTAATGGACAAGTTCCTAATGATACACTTATCTCTGAGGCCAAGGACACAATGGAATTAAGAAATGAGGTTGGATACTTGCATGGCCAATACTGTTTTCTGTCTCGTGGAAATCCTTTTTGCAGGGGAGCAAAGCTGGTGAGCTCATGCACTTCATATACTATATCAGTCTTTAAGAAGTCTTTAACAAGGACTAGAAAAAAATTTTCCTTTCAGCGAGTTGTTCCATAACTTTTTTCATCATGAAGAAATCATGGCTGCACGTATCTTTCTCCAATACAGCTCTATCACTGATGTGGCTGGAAATGAGTTGCTCTAGTCCAGTATTGTTTCTGCTGTAGCTGCACTGGTGTCCAAGAGTGCTGACAAGTCTAGGTCATTAAGCAAAAATATAATGAAGAATTTTGAGGTTCTTATGTAGGGAAATAAGCGGTGGGTTTTCAGGGTACCCTGTAATTGAGCACCTCGGCTGTAGTTAATGGGGTATAGGAAGAGAAAGAATTGCAGTAGGGCAAAAATTGAATTACCAAGAACACAGTGGATTTCACATTTATTATGTATCTTTAAAACAAACACACCTCATACCCTGCTGTTTTCCTGTTATTTTTTTTTTTAACTGTGAATACAGAGAGAGGCTGAGCTTGTGTCACAAAAGTTTTTGGCAATCAAGTGATATGTAGGTTATACATTTGTATATCTTTCTGTAAGGCATCATTTTAGCCCATTTTCATTAGGCATGTTTCTTGTAAAGCTACTTTAAGAAAGAAAAATTCCACTTTGGGGAAATCTGTAATTTCTTATACCCTCTTTGCTGCTACAAAGAAAATAATGGGGGGATAAGGTGAAACTGCAAGACAACCCTCTTAAAAGCTTTGCTTAGTGGGAAAGGGAGGTAAATGCAAATGTGTGATAAAGATCACAGGTAGCAGAAAATTCACCAACAGTTGTCATTCCATGGTGGTGTGAATTTTCAGGAATTGCTGGCGTGCATGTACATATTCCTGACAGACCCAGTTTTCAGTGTTGTGGGCAAAGCACGAGTATTAGCAAGCAGAACAGCGTTTTTGACAATCTTCCCAAATAGAATTTTAAAAAATTGAAATCTGGCCTGCGTATGTAGTTGATTTTTGCAAGTTTTTTACAGGGTTAGAAATTGCAGGACCACATTTGTGATGCATATGTTCTCCTGATAACCAAATAGTCTGAAAACTGTTGTCTGAGAGTAGCCATGTGAAATTCTACATCAGATTCCGAGTTTGTATACTAATGGTTGGTTTAAGTCTTCAGCTGTTACTCCATATGTAGTTAGTAAAACAGTGTTTTACCAGAAACCTTAATACTTGTCTTGAATGTGGGAAACAACAGCCCATGTCCTCTTGCTTCAAGCATCATCCAGGTGCGTTTTCAAGGTCTACGAGACTGAAGTCACTGCACTCTCTCTGGGCAACTTCTTGCAGAGTTTAATTACTCTCATGGGAAATGTTATTCTTCTATCTGTGTTGGAATTTCCCTGGCTGCAACTTGTGGCCATTTCCTCGTGCTCGTTGCCTGCGAGGAGGGTCTGGTTCTGCCTTTGCAGAAACGCCCACACACATGAACAGGTTTTTGTGCGTCATGTGCGAATGTGATCTTATCCTCGCTAACCTTTTCCTCCTTTCGGTTTTCTTCTTCTGTTTGGCTACCTCAGCTGTCGCTTTGCTGAGGTCTGTTGACAGAAATGCGTAGGAGGTTTATGAGACGAAACATTTTGTCACATGCTTTGTCTTTGACATATTTTTGAAAAAGTTTTGAGAAGCACTGGAAATACAGGTAAAATTCCCCGTTCTCTCTTCAGAAGAGCAATGTTACTGTAGTACAGCTGTAGAGGACTTCGGACATGTTTAATATTCTTTAGCTTATTTTTCTTTTTTTTTTTGAATTTCAAATCAATGAGCTAGATAGATCTTCTTAGATCTTTATTGGGATCAGAAGGATTCTTATTGTGAACTGCCAGAAGGTGTGTCTGAGAAATGCTATAGTACATGATGCGTAGAAACACTTCATAGGTTTGAGTTGGGCCAGTTTTGTGCTGGTACAAGAGCAGCCATCCAGAAGCTTGGAATTGTGAAATGTACGTTGAAGTTACTTCACATCAGCAAAATATTTCTGTGTACTTTTTGGAAGGGTGACGGAGGGAGAGGAGAAGAGACTGAATTCCAAGTACAGATTCAAATGTTGCTTTTTGTATTGACACTTCGGAGAGGTTTTACTTTATTTCTTGTCTCGGTTCTTATATATGGCTGTTGTTGTTCCCTTTAGTTTTAGTTTTCTGGAATGCTGATTGCTGAACTTACTTAAAGTAACTATTATAAACCCTTCCTCAGTACTCTGGCATTAATTATTCCTAGAATTTCAATGAAGCAGGAAGACAATTTAATGAACTTGAATTTTGCATTAGCGATACTCTGCCTTCTATGCTTATCTATTATCTGTCCATCTGGCAGCTCACATGCTTGTTGGCAGAAGTGCTTTTATTTCCTTTCCTGAAAAGTTCTGGCGTTGAATGTATAAACAAGCAGCGCTTCTTTCTGCATTTATAATTCAGCATGAAATTCTCAACATTATTAGTTAATTAATATTAAATATGGTGAATTCTTGCTAGTGCGAGTATGACGCTCTGAATTGAAGCATATGGCGTGGTATTGGCAGATTGAGACCCATCTGTCAGCTGACACACGCACTGCCGCACGTCCCTGAGTTTACTCTGAGGCCACGCGGGCTGCCAAGAGAAACTGTGAGTGGGGCTGAGAGCGCCTACAAGCGTGGCATATTTTGGGGAAAGGCAAGTGGAAGAATTGCTTTCCCATGCCCAATTTGCAGAAACTTTATTTGGAAAAATGTGGTGGGTTTTGGTTGCAAAATTAACTTATTATTAGCAAACATGCTATGGATGCTGAGCTTACCAGTGTGGTTATCTATAGCCTGTTGGGTTTTTGCTCAGTTTACTTACTGGGAAGGCCCCAGCTCTCTACAGCCACACAGAAAAGACGCTTCCTTGCCGGAGGAGAAGTTAAATTGCTCTCAACTTGAACCACTCGGATGTGATAATATGTTGTGGTGAGTAGGCAGCGTAGCCAAGATACTGCACGGGGAGTATATAGGAAAACACCTGGCAGTAGCTGCATACGTCGGAAACGCCTGATGGTCACAGACACAGAGCTGCAAGAAACTAAGCTGAGAAAACAGCCCTGTTTCATATGGATCTACTGGGCTTTCATGTGTACGGATACGTAGTCATCAGGTAGCAACTCCTCAAGCATTTAAACAGATTGCATTTGGGGGGGTAGAAATTTGTGTTGTGATCAAACATTCCCAAAAGACATCTGTTGAGGCTTTCAAAGTTAACTCTCCTGTTTAATGTTAACTCAAATTAAATGTTACATTTTTGGAACAGGCCAGAGAAACATGGACCTTCTGAAGCCTTTTTCTCAGAATGGATAATTTGAAGTGGTGTTAGTTGAATTGGTTTTGAACATCTTCTTCCAAAGCAATTTTTTGTGAATACTTTAGAGAAAGAAAAGAGTCCACAGGCTTATACAACTTCTTCATAGTAATAATGGACAAAAGCCTAAACTTGGAATTCCCCCCCCTCCCCTGCAAACTGTGCAAATCTTACCAGTTTAATTTCTATTTTGTCTGCAGAAAAACATGTTGCACAGATACCACAGTAAGTTTAAACTTCTGTTTCTTGCATTTATTTTGTGATGCTTTGTGGCTTCCTGTTGTTGTGCAAAAGTGACGGTAATTAAAGTAATCCATAGTGTGACTGGGGACGGCTTGTCATGAACAGCAAACTGGTTAACTTAGCTGGGTGTTGCTCATTTTTAACAGAAGCTTTATGTTTATGGCATGCTGTTCTCAGAGGAAACTGCCGGCAAATGTTGCTATTACAACTTTATCTTTGGTGTAAATGTATGGGTTTTTTTCTCTTACCACTTTTTGATTTCTAATGGTCATATTCCATGGGGGTGAAACATGGTTTCTCTCTCTGCTGGCAGGAGTAAGAGAGCAGGCAGTAAAATGGCAAGTTGTTAGCTTGGTGCTCCCTGCAAATGCTGCTCCTCCACCTCGGAGGTGAATTTTTAAAAATTTATTTATTTTAAAGCATTCGGGTAATTATATTAATGCTGTATTGTATGAGGATGGTTGGCTTTGGAGAAAATTGCCTTCCTTGTGGAAAAGCTGTGGTTGCTTCATAAACTGAAATGTGTTCTAAAGGCTTGTAGGCTAGGTAAGCAGAACTTACATACAGCATCTTATTTGAAACTTAAATTCATCACTGATACCTGGAGAAGCAGGTTAAAATACTTATTGATGTTTTGCCTGACCTGTACCCGCTATGGTTTGTGCCTTTTAAGACAGAACCTCTGCAAGTTGAAGTGAAGGAGAGGAATCAAGGCCTAACATTTTTTTATTTCTTTTTTTGAAGAGGAGATTTCTGAAATAAGAGCCTAAATAATTATTTTTCAAGACTTAAGTTGAAGGAACTGGTGAGTGACTCTGAACCTTGGACAGAATGAGGAAGTAAAACCCATATATAAAACATATCCTTAGTGGAAAGGTTTTCCATTACCCAGTTATCTTTGGTCTGTCTTTGGAATATATAAGGAATTAGTATATTGCAGCCCTAACAGAAAATAATTCTGCGTTGAGGCATTAGGCCAGGTCTGGCAGAGACGAGGCTGCCGCAGTTCCCTGCCCTGGGTCCCACCCGTGGCAGGGCTGAATGTGTGTTCCCTGTAGGGAAAAAGGTTTTCTTGCCTGGAAAGAGTTAGAAATGGAATTTCTTAAGAAGATAAGGCAAACTGCAGATCAGACAGTACCAAGCGTATGGACCAGCCACTGTTTATGTATGAGCAACTGGTTTTGTCCCCTTATCAGTCTGTTTTCCCACAATTGTTCCTCCATGAGTCATCTAGATCCTTCCCTTTCCCTGCTTTCGGTTCCTCCTCTAAACAAGCCACAGTAAGCCTAGGGCAAATCCAGAACGCTCATCCCCTGCATCCCATACCTGTGTGGTACCCTGATGCACTCACCACCTCCCTCCCAAAGGTGCTCCAGAGCTGGCTCCCTGGGATGGACGTCTGCCCTTGCTGGTGGGGCTGAGGCTCTTCTGGGACAGCCATCCCTTCCTCTGAGTCTGTAATTCGTGTTCCCCCACCTGCCTTTGGGCTGCTGCTCCTCTGGGCTTGTGGGGATGGCTCCTGGGATGGGCTGGTGCCTCCTGGGATGGACCTGGGAGCAGGGTGTGATTCGGGCTCCCCCTGCCATTGCCTTTGTGCTCCTTTGAGGGTGTGAAGAGAAGCTTTCTATCAGATACACATTTTCTTTTATAAGCTGTATCACAATTGAAATTGTCAAATTTATCTTTTTTTCTGCCTTTGTATAGTTGGTGTTAATTTGGATACTGGATTTTGGGGTGTTTTAATATGTTAACAAGTATCAACCTTTTTCTGAAGGGATTATCTGACTAAAAAAATCCATTCTTCCCTTTTGCATTTCGGTTTTCCTGACAAAGTCTAATTTGTCATCCATAAAATAAATATACTTTTTCAGATAATGTGTTTGTCCTGTTACTAATTCACTTGATTTATTTCTAATATTATAGATTGCTCCTATACTGCGAGAATACTTTCCAATTGGACTTTTGGTCTCCAGTGAGCAAAAGAAACGTCTTTTTCTAATACCTGCTTAGTATGGGAAATTACATTTTCTGGATGAGTGGTCATAAAAGCTAAGCCAAATGAAATGGTGGTTGGTAATAGATTATTTTTTCATGTGAGATATATTGGCAGTCAGACGATGGATCTGTAGGAACTTGAAGGTGATGGAAGGGAGCTAGTTTCTTTAAAAATGTATCCTTAGAGATTGATGAAGTGAAATGCAGTTGTGTAAGATCTAATTTGTCAAAGACTGTAATGTCTCTGCAAGAGGATTTGCTTTTACTTTTCTGTATTTTTCTTGGTTTGGGATTGTCTTCAATTTTCCCTTTTTTTTTTTTTTTTCCCTTAGTAAAACGCTTCAGAGAACCAAAGCATGAAAGACGTCCCTGGAGGATATGGTATGTTCTTAAATACTTTGTTCTCTTTTTTTTTTTCTTGCATGTTTCAGAAATTGAAGGAATGGTTGTTTGCATATGGTGATACAAAAAAGTGGTGACAAAAAATTGGTAGCTGAGAGTGAGAAACAAAAAAAGTTACCAAAATACGTGAGTCAAGGCAAAGTTATCTTCTGTGTGTTTCCCTGCTAGTTCTTTCTTACTAAAAACTTCCAGGAGTCTTTACAAAGATGTGCATTTAGACATAAAGCTTCAAGTTGTGCTTCCTCCTGAAGCTGGAAGCTTACAGTTGCCCTAAGATGCATCTGAACATCCACAAACTTACAGAAGCTTACAAGAAGCTCTCAGCTGGGCTTGAACAAAATTTCATGTTCCGTAGCTATCCTACTACATATAAGATGGAGAACAGTATGATAAAAGATATAAATACATAAGCCATAAAAGAATACAAAGTGTAAAAAGTATATTTGTCTTAATTAGTTTTTCAAAATTGTTGGATTGTAGCAATGCCAACATAACCTGTATTAGTTTGGAGACTGGTGTAAATGTTAAGCTGTCACACCAGTTGCTGAAGACTTTGGTGGTTTAAAATCTCATACAATGCTGCTTTTCATAACTAATCCTGACCTTTATTTAATTGGAACACTAAATACAAAATCTTTGTGTACGAGTCTACCTCAGCCCGAAATTCTGGGTACTGCAGTGATAGCCTTTAATTTTTAAGCAAAGAATATTGTTCTGAGACTTGAGTATTGTTATTTATAGTGTAGTGTACTGATTAGATAAGAAACTCACGGGCTTCTTGTCTCATCTCTGACACTTGGCTTTCTATGTTCTGCAATGAATGCAAGAGAAAAAAGTTTAAGACAAAATTGTGAGGGAGGGGAGATGAATTCAGGCATAAAATGTTTGGATCTCTCGGGGTGTTTGGATCTTTTTAGACGTGGAAACAACAGGCAAAATGGGTGTTGGTCTGTATGAAGAGCACAGTCTTACATACAGAATGCTTTTGACGTGATTCCTATGTTTAATGTTTAATAAAACATGTGTTGGAAGTTTTGGTTTTGTGCAAAGGATGATGACAGAAGAACTGTAAGGCCTGGAGTCTATAGTGAATCAGTACCTAAGTGGGGTTTCGATATTTTCCCTTTAAGTAGCAACCTATTTTCTCTCTAACTCTGTCAGCTTTGAGTTAATGCTTTCAAGGTTGCAATTCTTTTGCAGTGTGGTCTAAGCTTTAGATAAAATTCAGCAGGACCACTTAATGCTTTCAGGTGAAAAATACGTTGGCTTTTTAGCAAAATACTATAGATAAGGGAATCATTAGCCAGCTATTAAATTGTTCACCAACAAGCACATGATGAGGATTTTATTTTTGTCAGTGCCATAAACTTGCTAAAAAGGCATAAACATAAAAGGACTGAAATATCTAGCAAGGCTGGGATACTCACTGTTTACAGGAGGTTATTACAGACTTAGCAAGGTTTAGTGAGGATTAGCTCTTGGATAATGCATATGATACCAAGCCTTTATCCCTAGACTTTAAATTTACAATGGTAAGATTTCAAGTTAGCATGATTCGGTTTATTGTTAGCAATATTCAAGGAAAAAAAGGGGCAGCATTTAAAATGGGACATTGTTAAATAAGCTAAATACCATGACACCTTGTCATTCTGGTGTTCTCATTTGAAGAAAAAATTAGCAATTGAGTTGGAATTTTAATTAAAATAAACTTGAAATGTTTGACTGTCTTCTAAGCAGTTTTGTGTGTCTTAAAACTGTTTTTACTCTCTACAGGTTTTTAGATACTTCCAAGCAAGCCATAGGGATGTTGTTCATCCACTTTGCAAATGTCTATTTATCAGACCTTACAGAAGAAGACCCTTGTTCACTGTGAGTGTTTAATTTCAGAATAATTGGTCTTTATGTTAGTTCTGCATTAGAGTTTGGTGGTGTATGTGGACGATAACGCAAGACAGAGCCAAGAAACCCATTTTCATGATAAAAATCGATTACTTTCAAAAACCTGTGATTTAAGCTTAGTTTATCAAGGATCGGAGTTCTGCTCTTTTAGTTCATGGCTGCCATGACCTGTAAAAGCTTTTTCTGGGCTGTATATAGGTATTTTTAGAATGAGGGTAGACTCTTACTACTGCTTCCTCTCCAGTTAGTGAATGAGGACTCAGGATGCACACTGTAGTATGCGGCTGTTTACTGAAGGAGGTGCTAGGGACCACAGGAAATGAGTGTAAAGCTGTGTATGCTGACCTCAGGCTGCGCTGGTCACTGCAGCAAGGCTTTGCTATAAAGTCAGGTTGCTTTCAGAGATATTTAGCAAAAATCATTCATGCTTGCATTTTCTTCTAAAACCTACATTAGCTACTGCTGTATTATTTTCGTTTTGTTAAAAGCAGGAAATCTTGCTAGGTACCCAGGCAGTTAGTACAAAAATTAATTTTGCAATGTCACGCTTGGAGCCGTGTGACTGAGTAGATAAGCATTTCACTGTAGTATATTAAACCTGAAGATTTTATGACTAAGACCCTGTCAGGCTCTTTAGAGGAGCTCCTGAAGCAAATGATAATTGTTTGGGTTTGTTCTTGATAGAGCTCATGCTCAAAGAAGCTTACACATTCCTGGTAATAGAAGCTGTGAAATTACTTTTAAAAGCCTAGTAATTTGCCCTTTAAAACCAATCTAGTTCCTTCAATGGCATCTGCTCACTGTTGTCCTTTGGTAAACAAAGGAGTCACAGCTCAAGGAATATGCTTGTGTTGCTTCGCAAGCCTGTTTTATTTCCCTTATTCCTCCTCGGTTTCTTTTTTGTTCCTACATGCTATAACTGTGCAAATAAAACATTGCTTTTCTCTTCCCACCGCAGAGCATTTTGGTAGGGAGAATGCATTTATTTTAACATGCTAACTGTAAAGCATAGGTTGTAATTATGACAGTTTTGATAATACCAGAAATCACTGTAGGATTTTCCTTGCTTACTGATTTAAGAATTTCCTGATAGATTGAAAAACTGGCAGGTGCAAATTGCTTTCATTCCATTTTTATATTTTAAAGTACATATTTGCATAAGCTAACCAAGGCATGTGTAAAATTGTCAGTGTTTAAAGCTAAAGCGCAGTAGCTTATTTACAATATTTTTAAATTAAAAATAACTGTGCTGTGTACTGAGTTTTCAAAATAAAAGGTTTGCTAACGTGTGCTCTCTTCTGCATGTTCTAATATAGTCTACATAACTATTTTTACTTAAGACTTTTCATGTAAGTGTAACATGACACAAAACAAGTAAGAGGGTGAGGTAGAGACTGTTATTCGCTGTTCTCAAGATAACAAAAATTACCATGTGGAGCTGTATAATTTTTCAGATAAGGGTGCAGGTCCTCCTTGTAAGCAGAAAAAAATAGCTTCTTGTATCAACCGAAGCCACTTGGCCTTTCTTGGGAAAAATGTATCTTAAGTGTGCAAGCGGGTCAAAATTCATGAGCAAAAGCAACGTTTCTGTCTGTGACTTTAATAATAATTTTACTCAGCAAATCCAAACATGGATAGTTTTCTGTTCTTTCCTGTTTTGTAGTTTGTGGGTTACTTTCAGAACGAAACCTGAAGATGTAGTTTTAGAAAACAAAGCTTGGAAAGAACTACAATTGGAAGTTGTCGTTTGTTAGTTAGTTTGGGAGTGTAGTGCTAGAATTCAGGCAGGTTCATGATAATATTAAAGCTGATAAACTATCTGTTAAAACGCCTTGATAGATAGGTTGTTGTTTGAAGAATTTTAAATAGAAAAAACAAACAGCATTCTTCTTCTGTAGAGCAGGGTACTCGGCTGTCTGTGGGCGGTACAGGGGGAAGTTTGTGTGAACCTCAGCCTTTTACTCGCTGAATCCTCAGTCAAATGCATCGATCTGATGGGGCAGCAACTTGTGGTGTTTGTGCTGGAGCAGCGGTTACAAGTGAGCAGGGTCACGGCAGCGCAGCACGGGGGGAGCTTGTTCCCCACGTGTAGTGAGCTTAGTGTGCTTGGGAATACTGGGCATACTTGGTCTCTGCCATGAGCCGTAATTTGATGTGAAATAGGTGTTGGCACATCTCCTCTTCTCCCTGCTCCTGATGGCTGCCTTTCTCCTATAGACTTACAGCAGCCCCTTGTGGCCTTAAAATGACTTGTGTAGACTTGTAATTGCCAAGTTTCCTCTGCCAAATACTAAACTTTGATTTTAATGTTTGTCTAATACAAAATTCATTAAAACTGTGATTGGACACACAACTATTAGAAAATAACTATTTTTTTAGAAAGTTTATGGGTAAGTCTTTGCTGAAGCAAGGCATGTCCGCTTCATTTTTATTTTTGAGCTGCTCTTAAATGGGATTTTGAATGTCAGAACAACTCTTCCTTTACTGGTTTGAATGCGCATATTCTATCTTTGCTTTCCTCTTTCTGGTACTAATTTGTCCACATGGATTTGTCACTGCAGCCAGCAGACGCCCCCAGGTCTCTGATTTGCTATTTTTATCCCTGCAGATAAGTTCCTATGAGCTCTAGAGTTCACCTTAAGTATTTGAGTTACCAAGTAAGAATCTCAGTAATAAGGATTTACTGTGTGTAAAATAGGTGGCTTGTTCTCAGCTGCTGTTCAGCTAAAACCAGTGATAGTTAATAAACCAAACTGACTTACAAAGTGCTCTGAATTTCAGTGGCATCATTTAATGAATGCAAGAATTCATTTGAAAGCCACAGTAACCTCTAGTTTCTTGAAGAATAGGTTAGATCCTAGAAGCTCTTCTTGAAACAATAAAATCAGCAGTGCAGCAGTTGTGTCCATTGAGGGCTGGTTTCATTTGGTGGGTTTTTTCTGGGAAGGCTTGTTTCTTATTGTTTCAAACGTTTATTGGAGAGGAACTGATGTGCAAGAAAGTAAATTGCTGCTTTTCCTAACACTAAGTTGAAATTTGGCCTAGATAGTGACTGTAGTCTCTAGGTGTGGAGTTCCCCTGCTCATCCCTCCTTGTTGAGGCTACGAGGGGGCTCCCTTGAGCAAGAAAAGCTGTCTAGTTGTGTCTTTCCCCCTGGGAATAGGAGTGTTTTGAGTTGGGTTTTTTACCTTCAAATTCCTTGAGCTGTCTTTAAAATAACTTCTCTTTTTACTCCTTTTTCCCTTTATTCCTTTGGTTTTATTCAAATACACTTTTTCCGTGCAGAATGAACTGAGCAACAGTGAAAAGGAAATCTGGTTTTAATTTAAAGGAGTAAAATGAATATTGGAGTTTATATAGAGTCTGCGCATGTACACACCAGAGTTCATGAAAATAGAAGTTGGAGCTTAACTTTAAGGACAGAAACAAAATATTAAGACTCTTGTAAATCTGTAATTATATAGTTAACTCTAAAATCTAAATAGAAGTGGATGATTATTCTTAGTACTCTGGCTTCTCAACATATATACTGATCTTTTATCAATTGTGGTGTTAAAATACACTGAACTTGTAGAAAATGGACCCTTGCTCCTTGTTTTGTTTTGCATTTTTTCCTTTCAGGTACCTTATCAACTTCTTGTTAGATGCCACATTAGGGATGCTGTTAATCTACATTGGTATACGTGCAGTCAGCAGCATTGTGGAATGGCAGCAGTGGGAGTCCCTTCGCTTTGGTGAATATGGTAAATGTTTCCGTTCTTGCACTGAAATGATTTTCAGGATAGGATCTCAGAATATTTCAGCTAATGGTTAACTCATCTTAAAACAATTATACAGTGATTATAGTGGTCATTTTAATCCTTCACATGTCATGAGGCTTCTATTAAGTTCTCTGTCTCAGCATGCACCTTCTGTGTTAGAAAGCTCAACGAGTTTGTAAGCATTTAGTGAGTTTGGAACAACTGCTTGAGTATTTATTTTTTTAGGAGTGACTAAACAAATTATGATATTGGCTAATCTCATGGAAAAAATAACAGCCTGATAAATTTACTCTGAAACACTTTTAAATAAACGATAGCTGGAAGGTCATTTCCTATTAAAGCTTTCACTGTACCACATGCAGTTGTCTAAAGATATGGGCTTAAGAGTTCTGCCAGCCCTCTTTAAACATCCACATACTTTCAGTGAACAGAATGGCAGGGAGGCCTGTGCTTGTCCTCAAAGTAACAATCACTCAAACTCCTGCAAGTAGGACTTGTATCAATGATGAAAAACGTGTGTGTCTTCTGTACAGGCTGAGGGATAAACTAGTGAAATCGCTTTTACTTGAAGTTGTGGGGTTTATCTTCCATTACGTTAGCTACAGAAGACCACTGATGTGCATAAATTGTGGATTTGCAGATTCAGTTGAGTATCATACATACTCCACAACAACATTTAATTCTGTGCAACTTGTTATCTTCAGGTTGCTTAGGCTGGCTGGTTGGGAATAGAAGTTCTGTGTGGACGCTAAAAATTGCATTTGAAGCTCCTTGAGATAGGAATGGGGGGAAAGGTTGCCTTAGAAGAGAGCTATGGCTCTTCATCATAGAGAAAAACAAACAAACAAAACCTATCGTTTGGGGAAAAAAAAGTTAAAATAATGTTTGCCTAACAAAGTAAAAGCTTTCATAGCAGTTTCATAATTATCATTGGTAGGGTTTTTTTGTTTTTTAAGTTTCTTTGTTTTTAATGATTCTAAGTGACTGACACAAGTAAGAATAAATAAATAAAGGCCTTGCCAAGCTGAAGTACTTTAAAAGCTTGGGAAGTTTACAATTAAATCAAGTAACATTAATTGCTATCTGCTTTAATGTCAGAGGTTTAAAATAGAGATGATGAGAAGCATCTATTGTAGGAGAAATAACTGCCTATACCATTAGGGCACGTTTTGTTAGATTTATGTAGATTTTATGTGTATCTTTTAGGGTACGGATTATGACCATTTTAGCTGTTTAAATCAGCACTGCCACAACCCTGTTGATCTGCTTTTTTTCCCTGCATGCCACAGTCCAATATTTCCACTCTTTCTTTGGACTGGTGCACATCTGACTCTTCAGGGACCTGTTTCAGAGCGCTAAACCATCAGAAAATTCACCATATGTAGCAAAGTAAATAGTTCTCCAGATCAGTCCCCAGACTTGGGTCTCTAAGGGATTAGGTAAGCGCCAATGCCCAGGGAAGGGAAAAGGGCAAGGAAAGAGCTGAGACGTGGCTGAGCTGCGCCTTCTGACTGAGCTTTGAGACCTATTGCCCGAAGTCCCTTTTCCCAGTTGTTGGTTTGGCTTGAAGCCATTCAAAGATGTTTGAACAGCTTTCAGCCCATATAAAATTGGCTTTCCACTCAGAGCAAAATAAACTGGGTGCATCTATTACAATTATAGGTAGGTACTTGTAATCGTGAAATACTAGAATCATAGAATCATAGAATCATAGGGTTGGAAGGGACCTCGAAAGATCATCTAGTCCAACCCCCCTGCCAGAGCAGGGTCACCTAGAGCACATCACACAGGAACGCGTCCAGGCGGGTTTTGAATGTCTCCAGTGAAGGAGACTCCACAACCTCTCTGGGCAGCCTGTTCCAGTGCTCTGTCACTCTCACAGTAAAAAAATTCCTCCTGATATCCCTCTTGAATCTCCTATGCTCCAATTTACATCCATTACTCCTTGTCCTATCACTGGTCATCACTGAAAACAACTTCTCAATATTTCTTTTATTTCTAATAGCATTCTGATTTTCCTGTGTAATCTGTTCTGTCCCATTTTAATGTCCTTTTAATAATAAGTGGTCTGTGCAGATGGGAAGATGTGGGGAGTATATTCACTCTCCTGAAACTTGTCTCTCTGTCTTATTGACTTCCAAAATGAACCTGTTTTTATTTTAGTTAGTTACGAGACATCTGTGACTGCAGTAACTAAGCTCTTAAAATCAACAAATGAATTTGTTACTTGTGCTATGCTGCGGAGGTGGTCTGCGACTGATCCATTATTGTCATTTTGGGTTAGGAGATCTGCAATGCCTAAAATTATTTATCAAGTATTTCTTCTCTGTGTGTGTATATAAGCAATGTATGAAATTATAGAAGTTCTCTTTACTTGTTCATTCCAATATCAAATCATTTTATTAGTGGCTAACTTTCTTTTCTGTATCTTCATCAATGCGATGGCTTGACCTTAGTGTGTTGGGTTTTTAATCAAGCTATTGGAAGGACTGTTAAAAAGCATATTGTAAATCTGTGTTTCCATTAATCATGTGAGAGGCTTGTGGTACAGGGAGAACTAGAGAGCAGATGGAAAGTTGTTAGTAATGGCTAGGCAGTGAGGTTAGGCACTGTGTAAGAAATCTGTCTAAAAAGGACAAGTTGCATTGGATTGTTTGCTGCCCTCTTCTGTTAAGTACAACTGTTGTTGCTGAAGTGAAAACCCTCATATTACCGTTTCATTTCAATTTTTACACTTTGGTCCCAAGAAAACTCCTGTCTTATTTTTTATAAGTTTATTTAAAATGATTAAATGAAGTAGGGTAGAAGAGGTGACTAAAATACAGTCCTAAGGGGTTGCAAGCGTGTTTAGACTTAGTATTTGGAAGTTAAATGTGGGTGTTTAGCATACCTGGGTGGTGAGGTGTCTGCTCATTGGAAGGTATCGGAGACTTGTGGTATTACATCTGAAGGAGCAAAGTCAAGCCCTCAGTTTGGAGATCGGTGTGATTTCAGTTTGTTTGCAAGTGTGGGAAAACAAACAAGAGCCCACCCCACCCCCCAAAAAAAATACCCAACCCAAGTCTCTTCTTGTGATCGAGTGATGTTGTGTTTCTAGAGCTCAAATAATCATTTGTCTCAAGTTAATTCTCACTGTGAGCTCATTTCCCTTCTTAGCTCTATTACTTGATCCCTGGTGATTCATTACTTGAAGCTGTCACAAAAATAGCACTGTCTTGCTGGTTTTAAAAGCCTCTTCTTTATATGGAGGATAGCTTTTGAGCATAAATGCCTCAAGGAAAGAATGGATACCAAAATATCAGCATTCATAAATGATTGCTCTTTGTACAGCAAAACAGCACTGCACGCTGATTTACGAACAAAGTAGCATGGCAGTCCCTTCAGGGCTTTTTTCTGTCACAATTTTCAAGTTTATTAAATTTGTCTTCACGTTTCCAGGTTTGTATTTTCAGATTCATTACCTCAGCAGCTGGATTTTAATAGAAGGGCAGAATCAGTTAGTATATTTGTGTATGTAAAGAGGAGAAAAGCAGTCATGATCTGTACCAAAAAGAATGTTCCCCGCATTCTCCTTCCCTTCTTGTCTTAGGCTACTTTAGCTGCTGTGAGTAGAAAACAGGTGACTAAATCCCTCTTGGTGACAACGAACTCTATTGGCACCTACGTCATGCTGTGGTCTCTTTGCTTCTCTTTGCTTCTCAGATGGCAAAGCTTAGAAATTGTATTTGATGCATCTTTTCCCTGTAGCTCTTTGTTTGCAACTTGCAGAGCAACTTACAGCCATATAGGGTAGATAGCATTTAACTCTAGAAGTTTTTAAATTTTATTTTGGAGTCGTTCTCTGAGTTGGCATTTCCTTAACATTTCCCAGGATTTGAAGAACAGAGGGAAGTTACAGGATAGAGGAATCGCAGGTATTTTGTTCGGGAGCTGTCTATAAACGTGCTTCTACAAAGTGGCTGATGACAGTAGTATACAGTAGTATAGACTAGTTTTTCATTTCAGTTGTTGCTGAGGATTCATAATTTTTCAGTTTCAGTCTTAATGCGCTTTTCTTGCAGTAACAAGATTTCTACTGAATTGCCAGTTTATTCAAGATGTGTAACTTATACATGACAGGTATAAAATGTGAATTCAAGAGAGACTGTCAGGCATTAGAAATGAAATTAGAGCTTTATGGCTTCAACATTAACTTTAAAGTTCTAATTTGAGTTTGTGTACTGATTCTTTGAGCTTACAAATGTCCCAAATATTCTTGGGCACGCCCTCTGGATGTGATGATGTTATTAACTTCTACCTTTTCCCCTTGAATTTCACAGGTTATAAAATTGAAGGAAAAAAAAATGGTTGGAAAGGATCTCCAGAGGTCATATAATCCAACCTCTTGTTCAAAGCAGGGCTAACTTCAAAGCCAAAGTGGGTTGTTCAGGGAGGGTGATTCAGTCCAGTTTTTAATTTATCTATGGTTTTAGACTTAAGAACCTCTTTGAATAACCTACAGTGCTCAACCACGCGCATTGTGACAGCTTTTTTCCTTTTTGTCAGAATTGTACGTTCACCCATCCAGTCTTGTCTCTCCCCGACTTTTCTACAAGGGTGCTACTGGGAGACTGTCAAAAGACTTGGTAAAGTCGAAGCAGGCAGCATCCCATCCCTGTTCTCCCTGCTTGTAATTACAACTGAGAAATAATTGTGTAGATGCAGCAGGGTATACAAAAATCCTCACCTAGAATTTAAAATACAGAACTTCTAATCTCAGTCATGCGCTAAAAAAACAGCACCCCTCCCCTCAAAAACATCATGGAACAAAATGTTAATTGGTGAATAGAGCACAATATTCTTAATGCAGAGTTTCACAAATTTTGGACGTAGAAAATGACAGAGTTGAAATAGATGCAAAATTTAGTCTGTAACTAAAGGTAGGGGGCTTTTTTCATATTTGCTAGTTAATGAAGAAAACTAGAGAATGATAATAAAAGTGTGGCATATTGAGAATTAAATTTTAGCAATTAACTTCTAATTTAATTCAGGCCTTATCTTCGGAAGAATCATGGTTGCTCAACTTTGAATTACTGGTGTTTCCCTTTTCAATTTTTTTAACTTTTTTTTCTTTTTTTACAACAGAAGCCATAAACTGTAGCATATAATTGTAAAACTTGAGCATTTTAACCGTTTCCTCTTGGACTGTTGAGTGTTGATCACTAGCTCTTATTGTAAAAACTAGTTTAGGAAGTTTTCTTTGTTTTGGACTCCAGCCTGATTTATCACTTTCTCTTCGTGGCATTTAAGTAGTAAACAGTAAGTCTCAAGGCTATTACCAAGTATTAATACTGAAAGCCTTTCAGAAATGTTCCAGAAAAGGAAGTAGCAACTATCCATTATGCATTACAAAAACAGAAAGGCATCTGAATTTCCATTGCCCGTTATTCATCTCCAGGCTAAAAGTATTAAGGTGCCTTTGAAGACGTTGCAGAAGACGGCTCTGAAGACTAGAGAGTGAACGCTGTTCTCCAAGGCTTCCTTTTGCTTTAAGCTCACCTACAAAGCTTGTTAGGTGTACCAGTCCTCTTTTGCCTTTTTTCTTTTTTTTTTTCCCTAGCTTTCATAGACTATAGTAGTCTATGTAAAATTTTGTGTTCAAATATTTGTGGTCTTCATTCTCTCCTGGCAGATAATGCGCTCAGGTTTTTGCTCTGCCACAATGGGGTGCAGCAGAATTCCAAACCCTTTCAGATTGAAACCGAAACGTGATCTGAATTTTGTGTTCAATTAAATTTTTCGTAGCAGCTCTTGCACCTGTTGCTTTAGTGATGATTGGATAGTTATGGTAACTAACTGTGTAGAGAGGATAAATATGTTTAAGGTAGCCCAGGGAGAATGGCAGCAATCATCACATTTCTGCTCAGACTGAAGGGAAAGGTGTTTTTCCCCAGGTATGTTTCCGTTAAGTTTTCCCTTTTAACAAACTAAATGCTTCATGATGAAGGGTCAAAAATAACAATTTGATGAGAAGCAAATGTCATGCAACTATATCTGTCTTGCTTTTATCAGATTATGTAAAACAGTGAGCATATAACCAGGGGCTGCTGAGTTGGATAAATTCTGTTTCTAATTGATATTTTTGAAAGTTGGATGAAGCTGAGGGAGGGGAAGGAGCAGCACTAAGGAAACTGGAGAAGGCACTTAAGGAGGCGCTGTAGTTGCACTGCCTCTTCTCATACTGCTGTTCTAAGATGTTTGCAGTGAAGTAAAATCAACCCTATGCCTGTATTGAATCTTTCTTCTTTCTTGCAGGGGATCCAGTGCAGTGCGGTGCTTGGGTGGGACAGTGTGCTCTCTACATAATGATTATGACGTTTGAGAAAACCATCATCATTATAGTGCTTCTTATACCTCAGTGGAAAGAGGTTTGTATTTTTACAGTGTTTCACAGACAAATGAATTTTTGGTGGAAGCTGTAAAGCCATGGATTTCTAGTAGTGCTTCTTGGTTTGGCTTAAGCATCATAACTGTCTACAGTCAATGCCGTTTAACTCTGGTAGTCGCATGTTCTTTTGGCTTGGTTAGGATATGGCTAATTAGGCTTTCTGGCATCCCTTGCTGGGAATATCCTGTCATATTTTGGAGGGGTTTTTATATACTGCAGTATATAAAATTTTATTCTATCTCCTTGTCTGACTGCTCTTGAGGCTACTAAGTTGTTCTTCCTTTTGTTAAGTCTTTAACCCTTACTTAAAGCTATTTTGTATTGCTTCTTGTAGTATTTTAAAGAATTTTCTCTGCCTGGCCTTGTTGATAGATCTAAGATGTAGAATTTTATTAATTTGCAGTGGATTAGTGAAGCCATTGCTGACGAACAGATAAATACTTATTTTGATAGAATCTGTGCAACGTAGTATTCAAAGTAATGGTGCATGGTGTTAGAACTGTCTTCTCCTTACTGTGTATTTCATGAAACACTGGTCTGTTTAAATTTCCTAAAGATGGAACTTAAAAGAAGTTCCCGGGGAGCACGCAGCTCTAAAATGCTCAAGATGATTCTAACGTAGCTCCTCAGACTTCTGTAAACAAAAATGGCAGAGATAAGTATGTGGGGCTGGCAAGAAACTTATCTGTGGTGATTTATAAGCTGTTGTAAGTACTTTGCTTTTCTACAAACCTGTCCTTTTTTGGTTCAAACAGATTATTTCCATAGCGTTAGCTAGTATGTGAACAACTGCACTTACTAATCCATCTATGCACACAAGCTGCCATGGTCTGAACGTAATCTTTTTCTTTTTGCAGGTAGCTTTATTGAATCCTATAGAGAACCCCCAGTTGGAGCTGGCTATCGTCATGCTGATAGTTCCCTTCTTTGTTAATGTTAGTACAACTTGCACGCTTCTCTGAGATGTTTACTTGGATATTGTTCTGCCATGTATTAATTAATTAATGTTAGTCCTTAAAGCGCAGTGTGCCTTTTTAAAAATTAATTAATTAATTTTTAAAGGGGAAGGGTGTTAAGGGGTGGGTAAAATATCTGGATATGTAGATTTTACAAAGCTGAAATCCAGTTGAACTAAGTAGCCAGTCTCCAGAGAGGTGCAGAGATGCTTCATAGACCTCTTTGGCCTGATGACTTCAGTACACTGAATGAAATGCTGACACAGAGATTATAAAATCACAATGAAATTTGCTTTAGGAAACAGTTGGTCTAAGGATAGCTGTACTGTGAAGTATCCTGTGTCTGACCATAGCTAAGAGTGGCTGACCTATGATGGAGCAGAAGAAAAGGGCAAGTACATAATCATCCTCCCCAAAGTATACTCTTCCAGCAATCTGGGATTTAGGGACTAGAGCCAGAGAGATGGTGGAGTCTCCATCTCTGGAGACATTCCAAACCCGCCTGGATGGGTTCCTGTGCAACCTGCTCTGAGTGACCCTGCTCTGGCAGGGGGGTTGGACTAGATGATCTCCAGAGGTTCCTTCCAACCTCTACCATTCTGCAATTCTTCTAGAGAGGACTGACGCAGCTATATTCTAGATCATTAATGCAATGTGCAATAAGTCATGTGACTGTATGCCTATACCTGTTTAGCCAATTTAGAATTATTGTCAAGTTTTCCTAATTCTGTCCAAATACTGACTGAAAGAACATATGCTACTCTGAAGAATACTGAACTGTCGCTTCCCTCTTCTCTTCAACAGGCATTAATGTTTTGGGTAGTAGATAATTTTCTTATGAAGAAAGGGAAGACAAAAGCTAAACTTGAAGAAAAGGAAGCAGGACAAGATTCAAGAAATGGAAGTAAAGTGCGATACAGGAGAGCAGCATCACATGAGGAGTCAGAGTCAGAAGTATGTAGAGTTAATTATTGCAAATGATGCGATAGCAATCCAGTTCATCCCTC
This sequence comes from Rhinoptilus africanus, assembly GCA_013400135.1. Classification (NCBI taxonomy): domain Eukaryota; kingdom Metazoa; phylum Chordata; class Aves; order Charadriiformes; family Glareolidae; genus Rhinoptilus; species Rhinoptilus africanus. The sequence goes on along the minus strand of VXBO01010444.1, from coordinate 540,446 downwards.
ATGACATTGATTCCATTGTAACACTGTCAACTTAGCTTTGATTGCATTTGAACAGTATTTCCTAGCATTTGCAGTTGAAAACCAGCTAAGAAAATGGCATTGTTGCACCACTCGTGGTAGTGAATTTCCTTCCAAATGGGCAGGCAGACATAATAATATATTGAAATGTCACAGGTGAACAGTGTGACAAATGCTTCTGAAAAAAACCCCACAGAATACAAAACTAACAGGCAATTCTAATTGTAAGAAGCTGGTGGAGGTAACTGGCCTGATTTTGGAGAAGTATTTATATCCTTGCCTTAGCGTAATTTTATTCTAAATTATACTAAGTGGGCAGTTTTCAGTTCAGGTGAAAGATGATTGGTATCTCTGAAGGTGGGCTGTTTTAGCTTTAGTTGGTTAATGTAACTCTTCTGCGTTATAGACAGTACTATTTATATGGGGTTTTCTTTAATGAAATGACTGCTGTATTACCAGTGCAGATAGAGAGCTTATATATTCTCTCATTTTAACAGCAAGCTGTCCCCACTGGTCTGGAGGTGCTGGAATCACTTCTTTGGGTTTAGAGTCAGTGATTGTAATAGAGCTTAATACACATGCATCCTTCTTTGAAATTTACTGGAGGTACCAAAAAGGATGTGTGACATTGATAGTCCTGGCAGTAAATCCAAATTGTATTCTGTAAGCTCTTTCTTGAGCAAGTAATAAGGTGCCTTGCAAGCATAAAAAAAGAAGTAAGAGGTTAAAATCAGAATAAAGAAAGAGTGTGACTTTGATCCATGTTATTCAGAAGCTATAATTTGTTTTTTAGATCCTTATTTCAGCAGATGATGAGATGGAGGAATCAGACGCTGAAGAGGACCTGCGTAGACTAACCAACTTAAAGCCCATTAAGAAGAAGAAGCATCGTTTTGGTCTGCCTGTATGACACATTCCTTGACCTGTGTATGTGCAGGTTTCATGGCAAAAACTTCAGTCAGTGGGTTTGAATGTTGCAGTTGCATCTCCCTTTTCATACAAACTGACTTAAAGGCAAGGTCTACCAACAGAATGCGAGCGGTTGGAAGACTTCCAGTTCAGTTGCACTACAGACACACTGACCAATTATGCAAGAACGTCTTTTCATCATGTGTGAAAAACAGTGTTGTTAAGGACCAGGCGCTGGGGGGATTTGTATCTGACATTTCGGAGAAGATGGTAGAAAACAGATGCAGTAATCGTTCACTTATGGTTACTGATGATACAGTTTAAGATGTTCTGCAAAACGCATCAGAATCAACTAAGTTAAAGGGGTGTGTTTTATTACTAAAACTGGCTTTTGCAGCATAATTCCTAGAGCAGAATAGTTTATGGTTACAAGCTGTAATTTAACGTTATTTTTTTAAGTACAAATGTTTACTTGCTACCAGGTACCTATGAAGCTAATAGGTGGAACAAAGATTTTTTTTTTTTTTTCCAAGGCTCCTCAAATCTATCTGACTATTTTATATTTAAGTTATATTTTCATACAGTTGTATTTAAAGATTCTCTTTGTCAGAGAAAAGGGTGCAATTCCCTTTTTTGTGTAGAACAGGTCAAAAGATTTACGGTGAAAATCTTACTTATCCTCATGTCCTGGTTTAAGACAAAGGGATTGCTCTCTGTCACTGCTGAAGTCACCAAATATCACTAAAAATGCAGTCCTGAGTGTGCTTTTGACCACATAATTTGAAATTACTTTTTTTCTTAGGAGGTGATGTTTGCATATTTGACAAATGTGCACTTTAGTGTATAACAAAAATCTGTTGTGATAGGTTATTTGTGAAATGATTAACTATGGATGACTCTAATTATTTCCGTTTGTGCAAGTCTCTCGTGCATACCTCTCAAATCACCCAAAAGAGATGGAACATTTCTTCTACTTTTCCTTATAAAGGGCCGGCAGTGCTGGACCATGATCTTATTGAAGCAGTTGTGCTATAGTATTGCAAATAATTCTGTCCCTTGGTTTTGTTGGAAAAGCAATCTTCTATTTAATGCATTTAAAAAAAAAAA
>VXBO01010444.1:438298-538358 GCA_013400135.1 Rhinoptilus africanus | reverse complement strand
TGTCTCCCCCCCCCCCCCCCCGAGGTATAATACAGTTGTTACTACAGAATTTCTGTGATTTTCAGCGTCTGTCTTCTAATAACACGTGCTGATCTGAAACCTAGCAGACATGTTTTCAGTGACATCCTTTTGCTTTGCATATTTTCATAAATGATTGTTTCTGACAGCTTTCCTTGCTTAGCTGAACCTTGTGCAGGACAAGGCAATGTGTCAAAGAGGTGACAACAGACCTTAATTGCAAATCTGTTGTAGTATCTGGACATTGGAAATGTTCCAAGCCTTAAACCAAACAGTTTCATTGGAAAACTGCTCAGAACTTTTTAAGATTTTTTTACATTTTTTATAGATTTACTAGGTCTTAATGTGATTTGTTATCCAGACCACTTAAATGGGGTTCTTGGGCCTTAGTAAATACTGAACTGTGCGCTCCTGTACTTACTTTCCCTGTTCCAGCATTCCTTTTCACTGCTTGGCTGCCGAGGTGAACAAACATTCTGAGACTTCAGGTACACCTCAGCGTGTCCGGCCAGCTAGAAGGGACGTTTTACCAAACCTAACGTTTGTGAGTTTAGTTGAGCCACTGACCTCCGTTACTGTGCACTGAAATGTAATAACTGCAATAAGTTTAAGTACTCGTGTTTCTTAGAATCAAAGAATGGTTTGGGTTGGAAGGGACCTTAAAGATCATCTAGTTCCACCTCCCCGCCCTGGGCAGGGACACCTCCCACTAGACCAGGCTGCTTTTTTAAACTGAATCTAGAAACAAATGACCATGGAAGCTTGAGCTACTCTGAAATGGGGGGTGGGGGTATGGGGAAATGTCCCTAATCTAGGTTTTTGGAGCTTTTTCACTGATTGTATGACTTCTCTTGGACTGTTTACCACTGGGCAGGCGCATATCTCCAAAAGCACAGTACTTCAAGGAATTAATTTTCATCAACAGAATAGTTTCATACAGCTCACTTTTCCAAAGGGATTTAAGAGCTAGGACTGGCTCTTGTCGCAGATGTCAGCATTTATTTTTTTAGCATAGGATTTGTTCTATTTCAGATAGTGAAATAAAGCTATTCAACATGTGCTACACACCACTGCATCACTACCCTCGTCAGCCATCAGAGATAACTGAGCAGCGCACACAAATTTAACTGTACGAGCTTTCATTTTATATTCCTTTTCCCTCTTCTTCTCCAGTTACTTAAATTATCAAAATTATTTCTAGTTCTAGTCTCATGTTTAATCTGTGAAGTGTCAGTATAAAACTATGGCCTTAATCATGTAAAAATATTTGTTTTGAGCAGACCTCAAACTCACTGACCAAGTACAAAACAGTGTAAAGCACTATGGAGCAGTTTCTTGAAGATGGTTATAGCAAAGGTATATGAATGCCTGATTTCTCATGTCTTAAGTGCTTAAACATCACTTGGTTTGAGATTTTGATATGCCTAGTGAGATGATGTAGTAAAGCACTATGAGCCAAAGAGAAGTATTTTAAATACCAGAGTAGTAACAGGAGGAGCATATCTTCACAGGGGGCAAAAACCATCTCTAACTTTCTCTACTAAGATAAAAATTTCACTCGCAACCTTAGCCAAGTAACAAAAATGGGATTTTTTTCTATTTGTTCTTTGTTATCACGTGAAAGAGATGGAAAAACTAAAAATTGGCAGTTTTCTCCTATGTGAGATAAAACTTGGAATTCTTGCGGAAGGTACAGGTAGGACAGGTGCTCTTGGCTGAAGAGCTTGTCCGTGTGAGAAGGGAGTATGTGCCTAGTGCTTCACTATGTCTTACTGCTCATTGAAATGTATTGGCAGTACAGTCTGAAATAAATTTTTCGTAAAGAGTTGATCCAGTAATAATATCGCAACATGACAACATTTGCATTATCTTCAAATTGGCAGTCAAAATTTATGTCTGGTGAACCTACTTCAGGACAACTCCCAGCAAAGGTTTAATTCGGGCTGTGCTTAAAAAAAAAAAATGTGATTCAGTTTAATGAAAATAAGCTACGTAGTATATGCCAAAGTAAGAGAAAGGGATTGTGACTTACAGAAGAGACACAGAAGTGTTGGTGGAGATCAAATTCACCACGAATGGTCAACCTAAATGTATTAACTATTTCTAGTATGTGACCTGTGACACATCTGCATAAAGTTAAAACACCAGTGTTGTCTACTACGTGGTTTTCAAGTTCTGGCTTTAATATGTTCAGGTCCCCTTGTCTTACTTTAGGTAGGTAAATGCTGTATGTTAATGTTGCTAACTAAAATGTACCATAGCTTTTCTTCAGGGAAAACTCAGAAACTGAGTTGCAAATTAAAGCAATGCAAAGTGATGCCCCCCGGCAGGCGTCTGCCCCGATTCCAGCTGCGCCTGGGGAGGGAGATGTGGGCTCTCGCGCCCCGCTGAGGGCTGAGCATCACAAGGAATTCCTGCCACTGTGCTTGACTAACCCATGTTTGCAACTTTGCTGTGCTTTTTACAGGAGAAAACAGTAGTGAAAGCGAGTAAATTCAGCCACATCAAGTCAGAGTAGATCTACAGCATAGGCGTGCAAACTTTTTTAGGTAAAGTTTCCAGTTCAATTACTGAAAATGACTACTATGGTTTTACAAAGTAAAACTGCAGTATCTTTAAAAAAGGGACTCTTTTGTAGGTGTGTTTGTCTGGCGTGGGTATCCGTCTCAAACTGAATGTTGGGTTTGTTTGGAAGTAAATTCAGAGTATAGCCTATGTGAGCAAAACCAACAGCTGTGTTCTGCTGCCCTCTGTTTGGACCATATTGTTTAATCAGTGGTGTTACCTTAAACTTTTAAGGGTATCTGATGTAATTACATTGTATAATGGTTTACAATAAAGTTTGACTTATTACAGATTTGTACACTTGTTTTATGCTTGTTCTGTTTAAAAGTACGTTTCAATGTTTATAACGTGCCATTGTGGGAAGCGGGTTTTGCTACAGCACTGCAGCTCTAATTTTTTGCGCTCTCCTGTGCAATATATATTAATTTCATATTTCATATATGTTTCATAATATATTAATTTCAATATATTCATTTGCCTTAGTGGCAAGTCCCATTTCGGTTGGAGGGAACACTATTATGTAGCAAATCTTGTTTACTACTGTAAGAATCCTTGCAAGCTCTTCTCGGATATGTTCCCTGAGGAAGGTTTTTGCCCTCCGCGTGCGCACACATGGGTAATAACCGTCTGTATTTTCATTTTGACAATAGAACCTTCGATGTGCAACCTGAGTACTCCCGAGATTGCCGCATGTTGACCTGAGGCCTTCTGGAGTGTTAAAATGCTTTAACCACACAGCTGATAATCACAGCCTGCTTTCGGCTTTTCAAGCAAAGCCAGACCTTTTGGTTGTTGGCAAGAAGAACTTGTAAACGTAGAAACTTCTGAATTTCCCTCCGGTGTCCTGCCCCTTGGCAGAGGCATGGCCTAATTCAATAACTTATTAACCCTTTTTTATCTCCTGTTCCTCTTGTGGTTTGCTTGCAGCAGGTAGCAGAAATGCAGGCTGGGGGAAGATGGCTGAGGATCCTGTTGAGAAGTCTGCTGGTGCAGGGCCTTGTATCACAGACCTCAGGCAGTACCTCCTCGGAGACGGAAAAGGGCCACGGTGGGATATCTAGTAGTAGGACCAAGTAGCATCTCTGTCCCCTCTCTCCAGAGGGCAACATGCTGGACATGACCAATGTCTTCCTTGCTTACTTTAGCCTCTGCTACTTCCCAAAACCATGCAAAGGGGATGGGAAAAGCAGTGCTGATTGTTTTCTGTCTGACGAAGACGTCACTCCTGCACGCTATCTGTGTAGTAAAGACTTGTAGCTTAAGCTCCAGGGAAGCAGCTTCTTTGATGCTGCAGCAAGCACTTGGCCTTCCCTGACACCCAACAAAACGCGTGTAACCTAGCTTGGGGTTTTTCTGCTCTGCTGGGCAGAAAGATGCCATCTTACCCTACAGGTTGCCTGGAGGGATGCCAAGGTATCTACTGTCAATTTTCTGGAGTGCTGGAGGAAGGAGGCTGGACCATGGAGGATGGGAGCTGGCTCACTGTGAAGCTACAATGTGACCGTGTGCAGGTGATTGATTTTTTTTTTTTTTTAAATGTATTTTAAGGCCACAAATACCGAGAGGTTGATACCTTTATACCAGAATACAGCAGAAATCCTGTTCCTGGTGAGCTGCTGTTGCTGTCACCCCCTCTGTCTTGGTGGGAGCAATTTTTTGCATTGTGCTGGGCTGGACCTGCACAGTATTGATCCACTGCTACCTCTGACTCCTCCAAAATGTTTGCCCATTATTTCCCACCTACTACGCCCAAGCAGCCCCATACCCACTGCATCCTTAAAGGGAATTCAGGGTATAATCTTCAACACATGAAGCCCGTCAGTCCACTGAGGGATGGTAGCAGTTCGCTGGAGGAGAAGTCAAATCTTCTGTAAGATCTGTGTCTCCTGGAGATCGCAGTGGCCAGACGTGTAAATTCACTACTCCATGGTTATCGCCACGCTTTAGCTGCAGCCCTTCCATGTTGCAGTGGAAGATAAGGGGGTTAGCTTTCATTTTTAATAGCCATTATTAAGTAAATGAGCCTATCCTGTTTCATTGCATTCATGTCCCATTTAACAGATCTCTGGGCCTCAACCAGGCGAATGGGATTCTACTCTGATGTGTAAGTAACTGTAGATTTAGATTGGGTTTTTGTAAGGAAAAATTAGCCCATGATCTGTAAGAGGAAATGGTTGTGCTGCTTGTCCAGAACTGGTTTAAGAAATGTGTGATCAAAGAGAACAGAATTGTCCAGGCTATGGGGGATGTCTTAGAAACTTCAGGATATGCTGCCTCTGCCTCTGTAGCCGCCTCATCTCCTACCCCCGAATGGCATGCGAGCTGAAGGTGGTTTGATTTTGTTTGTATGATGATTTTGTTTGTATAAACTAAAATGCCGTGAAAGAATAACTTTCTTTTGAGTGAGGAACATGTAGTACCAATTAAATGAAGTGATTTTGAAAGCTGAAGGGAAAAAATAGTTCAGTGTCTTGGATTCTAAATATTTGCTTTAAATATGCAGAATGTTATTTTCGTGTTGTGATAGTGTCAGAGTAGTGACACTTAGGGGGCTGTATAGAAACCTCCTAGTAGAGAAGGAGAGGTGTTACTTTGTACAATAGAAAAAAAAAGCTGCTGTTCTTCAGAAACCTCTTCTCTAGTTTACGAAGGTCTGCGTTTAAAATAGAAATTCAACGTAAGGAGTGGCTAAGTACGTACGTAACATCCAAACTGCTTCTTAACCTACAAATAGTTCCCCCGATAGTCACGTAAATGAAAGCATCTTCTCGGGCCTGGAAAGAGTTCAGCTTAAAGGCGAAATGGGCTCCCAGGGCCTGTTCACAACCCACAGATCCCATTGTCCTGATGGTACGGCGCTAGTGCTGTGCTGTTGGTGTCATGTTTTCATAATGAAAAATACCTGGTTTGTTTTACCTCTCGTGTTTCTCTCTGTAGCTTAAAAAAACACAGGCGGAGCTGGAGAAAAGGCCAGGGCCGATTTCTACCACTACAACGGTCAATATTTCTAGTAAGAGACATTTGGAGGTCTGCCACATCTGACTTTCTCGTATTAACACACCTGCCTGGAGTCTTGGTTCTTTGTAGGTGTTGAGTGTGATCACAGAAGCTGATTATTTTTTTTCTGCATATTGCATCTGCTTAATATTAAAAAAAAAAAGGGAAACAACCCCCCACCCAACCCTCTCCCAGTAACACAGTAACAAAAAGTAGAATTCATGCTTAGAGTTTATTGTGGTTTTTTTCTACTTAATTAAAAAATCGTTAAAAGTTCTGGAAAAGGTTCTACTACTGGCAGCATGTACAGTGGGGAACACTGAATTTATTCATGTCTAAGCTATTCCTATACAGATTGCAGGCGAAGTGATTAAACTTACTAATACTGCTGTAAGTAGAAAGGGATTTTTACTCCCTCAGTTGTGCAAGAACCAGCATCGGAGCAAGCTCAGCAATAGAACTGAAAGGGTAAAATCATATCCTATTTTATTAACTCTCCAAAATACTCCTCTGTTAAAGATCCCTGTGCAAAAATGATTTAGGGCACAATGTTATGCTTTGGATGTTAGGTTTATATAATCTTCAAAGAATGTGTATTTTGTTACACTGGGAAAGAAACACAAACTGTCTTTTTTTTTTTTCTTCCCACCCACCCCCCGAGGATTCAGAGTCAATTTTGTGTCCATAACAAAATTTTGTCTTTAAAAGTTATAAATAGAGCCCCAGCGGACTCCCCGGGAAGTCGTTTTGTAGTGGATCGGGCTTCCCCACGGTCCTGCTGCCACAGCTGTCGGCTCTCGTCTGTCCCCAAATCCGTCGGTCCCCAGGCACGGGGCGCGGTGAATGCTGCAAACCCTAGTCATCGCTAAGAATAAACCTTTCAGCGACAGCAGCCTCTCTCAACCTGAATCATCCGGGGTTCTGGTTTGGGAAGATGACCCGGCTCATGACTTCATGTTAGATTCTCTATATAAGTCGAGGAAAAAAACAGGCGTTCGCAGAGCTCGTCGGCTGGATTTAATCAAAGCCGGGAAACGACCTGGGAAGGGATTAGGGCCGGGGGAGCACCGCAGTTATGTCACAGGTACGGGGAGGTCTGGGGGAGGCTGCTCTCGTTAGAGCAGGGCACCTAACAAATGTGTTACTGGTTTAGACAGTTTGCTTGGAATGGCTTGTTAGCAAGTTACTCTCATTAACCAGTGAATTCGGCTTTTCTGCTCCGATTTATTTGATTATGTTGAAGTATTTAAACACTCAGTTTATATATTTTTAACAAGTTCTTAGGAGGCATTATTTGATGAAGAGAGGAAAGCAGCTGCCCTCTGCATAGTTAATTTAGTTTTAAAAAAATGTTCAGTTTAATCATAGATATTTTTACTTCTGTAGGAAGGGGGAAGAACAGTCCTCTGGTTTGGGATGTTTCACAGAAGGAGTGACTTCTGCTTTTCGAACTCGCTTTCTCAGACGATGGTTTAAAATTTTGGCTATTGTTTTGAAAGGACATGGCTATACTGAAGTGCGCTGCTGCGTAAAGCTTAATGTAGCAATGTGCAGGAAAAGAGGGAGCGTGACTGAAAATTATAACTTAGGATACAATATTTGAGACTGAAATTTTGTATTACGCACTTTGATGTTCATTTTGTAACTAACGGTTTGTCTTTACTGTGTTCCCCAATAGTCACTGTTTCAAAGTAATCTTAAAATTAGCCCAGAAATGTCGAGGTTTTCACAGAAGTGTTATGTTTTCAACACAAGCTACATGTGCCTGGCAGAGTTGTCCTCAGTGTTTTACGTGGTGGGTGGGATGGAGAGTAAGGACATGGGGAAGGCACAGTCCTTGGACCACACAGAGTAACTCAGTTCAGCTTATTTTCTTTACTACAAAGAAAAAGAGACTTAAACAGTCGCACATCTTGTAAAGCGACACTGTTCGACTTGTGACAGGAGGAGATAAAGCGCAGGCTGCGCTGCTGGGCCAGCTGGGAATGGCTCCTGGCAAACCCTGCTTACAAATGCACTCACGGTGGGAGCAATTAGCAGTCCTGCTGCTGCGACGCTGGCAGCTGCTGGTGCTGGTGGGGCCAGGGCTCACCTCTGTGGCTCCCAGTAACCTTCCTGTGCAGCTTAGCTGGGGGCCAGCTAATCCACAGCAGCTGTCCTGCCGGGAAAGCCACCGGTAACCAAAGCATGAGAGGTTTTACTTTAAAATAACTGGGTGAAATCCAACAGTTCTGCTCAGCCTGGCTGTGTCTTGATGCATCTCTAGTGCCTCCTTTTCTTACCCTGTCCCCAAGAAGTCCCTTGGAAAGAAGCCTCGTAGTTATTGTCTCTTGCCAATAATTGGTGAGGGATGTGAGCAGACTTTGTATTGCTGTTAACAAAACAAGGGGGTTTTCCCTTTAAGCAAGGGGTTTTCCCCTTTTCCCTGTTGGACTCAACATGGGTCTGTACTGGCTGCCATGGGCAGGGGGGACCATTCCCATCACATGCCGATTCTCTTTGCAGATGGACAAAGGAAGCCCTGGCTGTAGGGATGTTTGGTTAACCAGCTAACTGCCCAAAAGCTGTTGTGGATTTTGAAGGGTTTGCTACCACCCTTTCGTCCTGCTTGCTTTGGCTTCTCCTAGAGTGTTTTCCCCAGAGGCCTTGTGAATGTTTTGTTTCCCACAACACATGCAAAATGGATTGACAACAAGCTCTTCTGAGCATTCCTGGGAATTTACAGCCGGTGGAAAACATGCCGAAGGCTCCAGTGCAGCCAGCCCGCCTGGGCCGAGAGCTGGGCATGCAAGGGCTGTCTCTGGAAGCTCCCTGGGACTTGCTGCTCCAGCCATTGGCAGGCCTTGGGGGATTTGTTTCCCCCTGCAACTGTTTTTAGCTTTACAGGCAGCAGCTGGAAGTGTTTAAGTGGGCTCCACCACGGCAGAACCCAAATACCAGAAGCCCTACGTATGTAGCGATGGTCAGGGAAGTTTCTCGTTGATATTTTGGTGTGCAGAACTGTTGGAGTTGGAGTGGGGGGCTCTTTCATTCTTTTCAATTGCAAATTGCATCTCCTGTGCCCCTGCACCCTGACGCAGGGTCTGCCTTGGTGGGACCTTGGCAATCCCTCCTTGAAATAGTAAACTGAAGAGGGAATGTTAATGGTGCCGACTGCCGCTGATTGACACTGTGTCTGACTTTGAAGTGCTAATTTAAAGGTAGCGATAGACTGATATGAACTAATGTTGTCCTGATGTTCTTCTAACAAGATAAACTGTAAACAGATTAGTACTTGGATGTCACAGTGCACCACCTGATGATGCATCTGTTTCTGTATTGGATTTCCTTCTCCTTCTTTGGGTTCTGAGTCCAGTGTTTCAATGTGCTCAGTACATGCTTGTAGACAACCCTGCTGTGTACTCAGATACTTTTGTTCCCTCAATTTAGGATCAATAACTATGGGTCAACTTTTAAGTTTATTCCAACTAAATGAATCCAGACTTCAGAATCTCTGACCCATTTCCCAAAGCAGTGAGTAAACTGAGGCACAAGCACCATTTAGTAATGAAGGATTTTTCCCTTGACGAATATTGGAAACATTCTTGAATTACCGTTTTGTACCTGCAGAATGACCAGGCAGGGCTGGACAGAGAAAACTTAAAAATAATTTAAATTAAAAAAATAAAATTAAGCAATCCACTGGCTCTTTCAAAGGCTGTACAATCAGAAGACAGTTTCAGAACCCTAACAGTGGCAAGAGATTTGGGGAAGGGCAGTGAAATCATGGTTGTGCAAAGATCTGGAGTATCTGAGTGTACAGTCTCAGAACTGAAATAGGTGTGATATTTATTAGCAACTCTGTGTGCTGTAGCCTTTGGGTTAAGGCAGTTTTGTTCCCTGCGCTTCTAGACACAAAATACTGATGTGTGGGCGATACGTCTGTTTCTTAGCCAGCCCCTGTGAAAAAGAAGCGTCCTCCAGTGAAGGAAGAAGACCTCAAAGGAGCCAGAGGAAACCTGTCCAAAAACCAGGAAATTAAATCTAAAACCTACCAAGTGATGAAGCAGTGTGGTAAGTCTCCTTGATGGAAACGATTAGGCGGTCTTCCAAAGAAAAACATGGACTTAATTGCTCTTTTCAGGTGAAAGGGTGTGCCTCTGAAACAGTAGCCAGCAGTGCACACTGACCCTGGCCTGGCTGTGCGGGGACCGTGCACCCATCATCTTGGTGGCACCAAGAGGTGCCAACAGGGCTCAGCTTGGAGCCATCGTTCTCCTTGTCTGCACAAAGTGGGAGGGAGAGCCCTGACTGTGCCTCTGGACCAGGGTTCAAACCAAGCCCTGGAACCAATACCAACGACTGCCCAAGTTGAAGATGGGAGGCTTGGTCATAGACTAGGGGATTTCTGGCCTCTTAGTTGGATGGATGTGATGTGCTTGAGATGAAGCAGAAACTTGGGGGGGGGAAGGGGAGAGAGAGGTAGGAGGGGGGAGCAGGGATACAGGGCAGAAGGTGAGAGAAGAGTGGCTGCTTGCTCTGAACACCCCTGGTGCGCTGTTTGTGTTGCTTTTCCACTACCAGTGGGAGAGTATTAGGAAAAATGATGAATTTTAACACTTTTTCAGCCTAATAGCCTAGACTTCAGTAGTTTCCAAGTTTCTAAAGCACCTGCAGGGATTTGGGACCCGTCAATGGTAGCGACCACCTAACAGGTGCTGTCAGCTGCCCCGTGCTTGGGATAGGAGTGCTTTAAGATTTGGGAAGCAGACCTGGAAAAATTCAAGGTCAGGTTGGATGGGGCTTTGAGCAATCTGATCTAGTTGAAGATGTCCCTGCTCGTTGCAGGGAGTTGGACTAGGTGGCCTTTATACAACCCAGCGATTCTAAGTTGATGGACAGATGAAATATTTATCAAATGTGTCTATATGCATTTCAGCAGCACTAATTTTACTCCCTGAATTTGGTGTGCTACTTCACTGATTGCCTCTCCTGGTTTTCTTTTCCAAGAACAAATGGGCTCTGCAGCACCCTCCATATTCAGCCGCGATCGGACGGGGGGTGAAACAGTCTTTGAGAAGCCCAAAGAGCCGGCCAAGAGCGTCTTTGGCTGACGGCGGAGCTGGATGTGTCTCACCCAGATGATTGTTGTAACATTTTCCCAAAATTTCTGCCTCTTACACTAATATCACCGTAGACCTAAGTAGCTAATTTCTACTGTAAGTCATTAAGTAGGGAATAGACTCACGTCAAAGCGTGTTAATTTTTATTATGTGCTTTCTTTTATTATGTGTTGAACAGTGTTTGCTATAATGGTCTAATTAAAAAACGCTGGACACAGCTTGGCACACTGTGGTGACTAATTTCAACGTAGGCTTAGATTAATTCTGTGGACACTTTGCCGTTACAAGCTGTGATCTAATCTGTCAAACCCAAAGAATAAACATCCAGAGGACAGAGTTTTGGTGTCAGTGCAATTTCTTCACGCTGTGCCTTTGCCAAGAGGGAGCTGAGGAGGAGCTGGTCGAAGGGGCGTCCCAAAAACCTGGAGACTTCACCCAAATATGTGCTGATGGCAGCGGTGCCCTGGCGAGGCCCCTCAGGGCTGGGGCATGCACAGGGCGGCAGCCCCCCCTCGCAGCCTTCCCCTCAGGGCTCCCCCCTCATGTCTCTCCCCTCTTCTCTCTCCTTCATGGCTCTCCCCTCGCCGCTCAGGGTGCCTCAGGGCAGCAGCGCCATGTTTTGCCCACAAGCGGCTCTGCCAGGAGGCAAGATGCCGGGCTGTCAGTGTGCCCCCCCAGAGCCGAGGGAGGGCTTTCAGCCTATTCCCCAATGACTTTCCTCATGTCCCATTGGATCAAGTGAGAAGTGGGGTGACAAGGACAAGGAATTGCTGGAGAGGGTGCAGCAAAAGGCTACCAAGATGCTGAGGGGACTGGAACAGCTCTCCTATGAAGAAAGGCTGAGGGATTTGAGTCTCTTTAACCTGGAAAAGAGACGTCTGAGGGGGGACCTAATTAACACTTATAAATAGTTAAAGGGTGGGTGTCAGGAGGATGGGGCCAGGCTCTTTTCAGTGGTGCCCAGGGACAGGACAAGAGGGAAGAGGCACAAACTTAAGTATAGGAAGTTCCACCTAAACCTGAGGAGGAACTTCTTTCCCTTGAGGGTGGCAGAGCCCTGGCACAGGCTGCCCAGGGAGGTGGTGGAGTCTCCGTCTCTGGAGACATCCCAAACCCGCCTGGAGGCGTTCCTGTGCCCCCTGCTCTGGGTGACCCTGCTCTGGCAGGGGGTTGGAGGGGATGATCTCCTGAGGTCCCTTCCAACCCTACCATTCTGTGATTCTGTGACAGACCAGCAGCAGAGGGGCCATGTCCCTCCTGACCTGTCCTCCCGCTGAACGACCCGCTGAGCGTCTCTGTACAACAGCAAACCCCCCCTGAGTGGAAGCGGGTTTTTTGCAGCTCTGTTTACATCTTGATTTGCTGCATTAAACATCACACTTGTTTTCCCATGGGGTTATAAATTGGAGTATTTTCCCCCTCAGCTGGATCTTTGTGCTCAAATGTGAGTGATCCTCTTGTCCCTGAGTCCTCTCCACCCCACGTCCCTGCCAACACATCTGGGGATGGTAAGGTAGGTGCCATCTTTATTTAAATAATTAATTTTGCACAGGCTAGGCCTGATTAAGAGGTGAAAGTGGTATTGAAGGTGTCTATGCACTGTGAAGAATATAATCTTTGCCTTTTGTGTCCCAAACACTTGACGGATAAAACATGGCGACATCCAGAGAGGCTGTGGAGTTGGATGTGCATAAGGCATCAGCAAATCCTTTGGGTTTAAGGGGGAGGTTTCCTTAAAAAAATTAAAGATATTAGGAGTGTGTGGCCCTGCCCCATTTTATTCTCTTTCAAAGATTACTATTTGCAGACAAGAAACCGCCTCCTCTCTCTACAGGGCGCTATTTCCCCATGAGGCCCGGGCTCCTCACAGGTAACTCAGCACAGCCTTTCCCTCTGAGACAGACCCCTTCCAGAGCCTAGGAGCTCAATTTAATAAATAGAAAAATGATGGAGAGGGACAAGTAGGGCAAAATATTGTTATCACTTTCTTTTGTGCGACACAAGTGACTGAATATCGCAAATTTGCTAGACTGGGTAGCAGGAGAAGGGGGGGCTACTGTATTTCAGACCCAGCTTTGGGTACGTTGGTGCTGGTTTAGGGAAGCACAGAATCCTCTGTGGCCCACAGACTTGCAGCGCGGATGCAGCAAGGAAGCAAAGTTAGTTATCTACCAGAAATTTGGGATTTTGCTAACAGCTTTTTTTCCAAGGTGTCCTCAGGTTTAATTATTTGTGTTGCTTCCCAGTGTGACCGTACGTGCTCAGGACCAGGGATTGTTTTTTGGTTTTTTAAGATGCACCTCATCTGAAAAATATGCATCTGAGGAAAAGGCATATCCCTGGGACAAAGTCACTCCCCGTTTGTGACAGCAAGGTCTGAGCTCTCCCGTATGAATTGCAGGAACCCTCCCCTGTTCCCAGCCTTACTGCTGTGTTGGAGAAGTTACCAGTTGCTGCAGCAGGACAGGAGATATTTGTAGGTGAGAAGAAGAAATACAAAGCTGCCCAGAGAATTTTTTGTCTTTTTTTTAATTCATCCTTGGTAATAAGTCCAATCATGGAAAACATGTTTTCTTCCTCTTTCCTCATTTTCATACTGAGAAATAGTGACAAAGAAGTGCCTGAACAAAGCCCCAGGGTGTGAGGTTTTAGGTCATTTTGCACTCAAAAGTATCTCCTGTTGTGATAGTGGATTTAGATCCTTCCTGCAAGGTGATCCGAAGTCATTTCAGAGCACAATCATTCCTCGGAGTAAGAAGCGCTGGGTGCTGCAGGATTGGTGCCCAGTGTACCAGCAGCACGGGACATCACTGGGGATGGCTGTCGCTGGTGGTTTGTACGGGAACAGGGAAAGCTGCTCAAGTCTGGGGATAGGGCTGAGCATGAGACGTCCCTGCAGCTGTTTAAGGAAGACACACAGGGACACGTGAGGGATTTCACAGCTTCCCTGGATGCTGGCCAGCTCCGTGCACACAGGAGTGGGGTAGAACCAACCATGCAGCCTAAATCTGTGCAGTTAAAGCAGCTCTTTAACATCCCTGTGATTGTACGTGCAGGCATTAGAAAACAAATGACAGATACACTTAATTAAAGCTAAAGCTTTGGCTCCTGGGGATCTTAGTCCACTAAGTGTATAATCCTGTGCATTTTAAGGGATTAAAGCATTACATGAGTTGTAGAAGTTAATCAAATGTAGAGCAGTTCTAATTCTTCTCTGTTAAAATATACATCTTTTCATGTCCTGCTATAAACAACACAGTATTTGCAAGTAGTATTAACAGTCTGCCTGGAAGAAGTGAAGTTTGTTTTTTAAAAAAAGTTAACTTAAAGCACAAGCCTCATAATACCAGGCTGTGCTCAATAGCCTCTTTATGGTGAAGTTATAAACGTCTGTCAAAACTATTGAGCCCTATATTAACATCTCCTTGCAAATCCAAGGCCACTGGAAGCATGCTCTCTACCTGGATGCTTAGTCTGTGAAATAACGATGAAGAAAACACAGATGCAAGTATTTCCACAGGGTCTTTGTGTTAACTTATGACAATTACTAGCATCAGCTACCGGGGAGTTATAAGGGGGAAAATGCTGTCAAAAGCAGTATGAAAAAGTGGTTTTATGTGGACAGATTGCAGGTTTTAGTTGAGAAAGGGCTGTCTGGTATCCTGGAGTGCCCAAATGCAGGGCAGACAGGCAGGGAAATCATGGTGGGAGAGCTGAGGGGAGAGGGAGACTTTCCGGATTGCATCTCTCCGCAGGGCTGGCTGGTTGCATGTTAACGTGCGTACCTGTATACAAATACATACAGGAACTGGAGGCTGATGCACCAGCTGCATATGCAGAAGTGTTCCTCCGAACTACAGCCCTGGGGGATGTTATTTTTCCCGTCCTGTTGATATTTTCAAGACTTCAAACATTTTATTTTCTTGCGCTGGGAATGCGTGAACAAATGAAGCCCGCTGAAAGCTTTTCCATAAAACAAGCAAGCCCTGGGTGTGTGGCATAGGAAAGGCTCGTGACAGTTTGCTCCCTGACCCCCATTTCTCACCTTGATTTCCCCAGCCGTAGAGCTGAGGAGATGAACTTTTGAAATGGGTTCTGCCCGGGGTCTGTTTACCCCACTGCCTAAAAAACCCAGTTATTTCCCCACAGTGTGTTTAAAATGCTTTGTAGAAGAGGCAGACATCACAACCACTCAGCTGAAGTAGTATCTTTTAAATAATCATGTGAGCTATATTGCATTAGGAGACTACCTAAACACCACATGAGTGAGCATGTATTTTAGGAATTATGTTAGTATAACACTATCCATAATTATTTGTGTATAAAATTGGACTTCTAAGAGAATTTCTTTTTCCAGGGCTACAAACCAGCCCTTGACCAACAAAACCTTCAAAGGAACTGCTCAAAATCCCTCTTGGATGAAGACTGTTATGAAATAGGAGGTGAGAAGAGTCATCCCACTCAGTTTACAGGTAAATTCAGGTGCAGAGCTTTCCCAGCACTAACTTTTTGTGCAAACCAGCCCGCTGAGCCCCGGGGTTAAAGGCAGCTTTGCAGAATTCCCGGCTAAATACATGGCAGCTGTGTGAGGGCCAGATGTGCTCCCATGCACAGCTGTTGTTGTGCTTGGTTTTGGGTGGTTTGTGTCTTCTTTGTACACTTACGTATGTGTATTTACAGTCACTGACTTAGTGCCTCCCTTCCTAGGGAGTCCAGGCAAGGTCTGATTAATTTGTTTGTACTGTTTAGCTAAAGACAAGCCACAACTGACTTTGCCGTTTGACAAACAAGAATTATGGCTTGTCAGAGGAAGCAAGAAGGGATATTTCAAGAGGACCCCTCCGTACCTCTCATGGGCTGGCTGGGCAGGGGGGCACAAGGCTTGAAGAAGTCACCAGCTGTAAAATCTCATGTGAATGTTGCATGTCTTGGCAATCTCAAATCTCTGAAGTGCTTGAGATAACATTAAGGCATTAATCATGTGCCCTTTCAAATTATTAGTTGGATATGGCAGAGATACATGCATCTAAAAATGCAGCTTTTTGCACAGACCAGTTCATCTGCCTGTGGGATTTCACGTGCCACAGTAAAATCTAAGTTTAAAAAGAAAATAAAAATATTTCTAAACTTTATGCATTATCAGACATTAAAGTTCTAATGTTTAACAGCAAAGATCCATTGGAAAAATAAATGTTAACTGAGTGCAAGTTTTGCTTATGTTTAACATGTAAATATTAAGTTTCTGGGTCTCTTCAAAGTCTACATAATATCCCCAAGTACAAGTTACTCATTAACTGATTAAGATAAACTGAGTTTTCATTTTCAAATCTGGTCTTTCCAAAATGGAGGAGAGAATGTTGTTCACATTGATGGTCTTTTCCTCAGTCATAGTATTAGCAGAAACTATTGCTCAAAAGGTATTTGCTCTATTTTATTTTTTTAACAGTATCTCGTTTGCTCATTTGGTGATCTGATGGTATCACGGTAGCCGGACACCTAACGCAGGTAACTCCTCTGCTAACCACCACCTGTGGAGCCTCTCGGGTGTACTGTGTGTGATTTCAGAGCTTTGGGTCCTTTTAAGGCCGTAGTGGTTGTTTGTTTGGGCTGTTACAGTATAAATGTGGCAGGAGAGCGTTTGCAGATGCGTCCGATCATGCTCTTCCCCAAGGATGTAAAACGGAAAATTTGAGGGATCAGTGAGTCTCCCTCAGCCACTGGATGAGGTTTGCATCTTGACACAGTGCTGTTACAGCAGGACCAAACGAGGAGCATAGCAGTGCCAGGAGGTTTCTGACAGGTGTTTAAAAATTTATGAGGAACGGAAAAGCGGGGAATAGACAGTTATTTGTTCCGTCTGGAGAAGCGAACTGTGTTTTGTATCGTCTCAGGGTGTATGTGACTGGTCTTATTTTAAAAATATCAGTATTGGAGAAATGGAGGAAGCCTTGTGTCGGAAGGTTTTTGTTTTCATCATGCCTATTTGGAAAAGTGTGAAATGCAACTGAAGTGCTGGTAGGTTTCTGGGAGGCAGGGCCAGGTCTTGTGGCTGCTGCAGGGGTGGCTGAGGGCTCTGCAAGAAGCCCTGGATGTTGTGTACGTGTCTGCGGTGTCTTGAGGAGTGGCCACAAGTCACTCCCCACTGCGTTTTGGTACGCACCTGGGGCTGGTTCTCTCCTGCCTCCTTCACTGAGGGCACAGCGATGCCCCTCACTGCGCTGCACCCCGCTGCGTGCTCGTTCGTGCTGGTCATAGCATAAAATGCTGCTGGGGCTGGGCAAGCACAAGGGATGCAGGTCCCCGTCCCCTCGTCTCCACAGCATCCCTTTGGCACATGACAGTGGGGTGGATTTTGCACAAGGTAAATTTCGCACGGGACAAGCTCCTCCTGTGCAGGAAGGATGCTCCATGGGCAGTGATGGCCACCACGTGCCTGCACTGCCCCAGTGAGCCACAACTTGAGGCTCCTCAGTCATGGCAAAGCCTCCCCTCTGAACAGGCAGGTTTGAGCATGGCAGGGCAGCAAAAGTGAGCAGAGGTGCTCAGGGATACTCAGAAAGCCTTTGGGAAGGGACAGCCCCAAGCAGGGCAGGGAGCACTCCAGCTGGGCGTGGGCAGCAGGGAGAGGCACCCAAACTGCCAGGATCAGGAAATTGTTCTCTCGATTTTGTGTTTTATCCCATTGTCCTGGATTGTCAGTAGGCATCAGGAGATGGAGCACGCTCTGGCAATGTATAATGAACAAAAGAAATAACCGTCCATTCCTCGCGTGGCGTTGGCTGTGGCACCTCCTGCCCTGATGCCTGTGCACAAAGCTCTGGTCACAGCTTTGTATTGAATGGCCATGTTTAGCTTGATTAAACTTTTGAATTTTGGCCAGTGCCCTAATTAAGAAGAGGCCAGTGGATGCTCTTAATTGGTGAGCAAAGTACAGGAGATGAATTATCAAAACAACTAAAGATCAATTACTCATTCAAAAGACTTGTGAGGCTGGAAAAGTAAAAATTGAAGTGCAACAATCTGCTTTGATGATGAGCTTTTTTATTTTAATCAGCTATTGGACTATTTTGAGCCTGGTGATGTCCAGATCAACCCTTCTTAGTGTCACTGAAACACAGGTAGGGCCTTTAAAACAGACATCCCAAATACACAAAGAGAGTGTTTAGAGAGGCAGGTGCTCCAGGCAGTTCCCAGTCCAGCCACCCTGTGGGGTGTTGCCGGGCAGCTCCAGGACGGTGCCCTCCTCCCTCCAGCACTGGGGGCCCTGGAAGCACCAGACCAGGAGAAACACAAATGCTCAAAGGGCATCCTTGCTTGTGCAACCAGCAAGGGGTTGGAGGCCTACACAGGGTTTCAAACCTGCTAAACATTGTATGTGACACAAGGTACTGAGCTGAAAAATGTGCGTCAGAGTCAACAGCTGGGAGAGCAAATAAATAGTCATGCAAAAGGCTAGCAAGTCTCTTTCCATGAGCAAAGCGCTTAAAGAAGTATCCGGGTTTTATGAGGTTAATCTTAGGCGATGTATTGGGGTGACACAGCAGCTGCTTCAGAGTAACCCAAGGAGAGAAGACCACAGAAAAAGGCTGGACAGAAGCCTTCTGTGGAACACCACCACACTGATGTACCTGCAGATCTGTCATTGGGCTGCAGCTGCAGCTGCAGAGATGTGAATAAGCAGATGGCCCCTCTGCCCAGCAGATGGCCAGCAGCAGTTGGCCAACAAGTCCCCCCTCCCCAGTTCCAGCCGGACCTTCTAACAGTTCATTCCTTCATCAAAGTTTTCCAATAATATTACCCCAGTAAGGTCTGCTCTGGAGCAAAAACTGGGTGTTTCTGTTCCAGCCTGTTTATTTTTCTTTCCAGCATGCTATCAAAATCTACAGCCTCCATGTGGACTGCAAGGTCACATCAAGATTTGCTCACACTGTCATCACCAGCAAAATTGTCAACCAAGCTAATGAGTCCAGAGAGGCGACCTTTGAAGTGGAATTACCCAAGACGGCCTTCATCACCAACTTCTCCATGTACGATCAGTCCTTACCTGTGGCATGAAGGAAGCAGCTCTGGGGGCTGAGGGGAGGGTTCATTTTGCTTCTCAGGTGGTGCTGAGCAAAAAGCACAAAGAGCTGAGCTCTGGAGAGTCCTGCACAAAATGCTCTGCAGGGCAAAGTAGTAGGCAGCCAAATAGAAAGAAGGTGCCCAGGGTCAGGGCGAGGCTGCCTTCTGCACAGGGTGGGTGACAAACGTGCTTGGTGATGGCATTTCTCCCGCTCCAGCCTCCCCAAGACCCAGGGTGGTGGTGGCTCCTGGCATCCTCCTGAACGGGAAGGGATATGGGAGCCAAACAGCGTCCCCTGCTCAAGCCCTGAGGGCCACAAAGTGCAATGTTCCTCTTGTTTCTTTACCCAGTGCTTTCCTTCTAATATTAATTAGTATTTATGGAAACCAAACAGGTCCATCGACGGTAAAGTATACCCAGGAATAATAAAGGAGAAAGTCTCTGCTCAAAAGGAATATGACACTGCAGTCTCACGTGGGCAGAGCGCCGGACTTGTCAAGTACGTTGCTTTTCTGAGTAAGGCTGCTCCAACACGCTTCCTCGGTTTCATGTTTGGCTGGTGGCAGGTTCAACTCTGGAGCCAGACGCTTCTCAGCAGGGAGAAATGTGAAAAGCAGCCTCGGTTTGTGTTGGGAAGGATGTGTGTGTGTATACTCACACATATATGCTTTATATCTGGTTCTGCAATGGGCTTCAGTGGGAGGTGTCACCGTTTAGTGTTGCCCTGGGACTTACTGTCACATGGGAGCACCTTGCTGGGCTGGGATGGTGCTCAGTCTTTGAGTCTGCTTCCCCACAAGCACACAGGACCACGGCACTTGAGCAGACGTCACATTCTTGGGTTAAATTTAATCTGTGCTTCCCGTGTGTTCAGTCCCAGTTCTGTTTGATCCCAGTCTGAAGCATGCTTCGTTTCTGCTCCGTTTCTCTGCTTGCATGTGCAGCACCCATGGCACGCTAATGTAATAACATCATGTATATAATACCACCTGCAATATAAAAAAAAAAAAATCTTCTCTATGATAAATAAGATTTACTGCTACTCTTTTTTTATTTATTCCATGCAACCCCTTGGCCATTATTTAGCATAATTCATAAACTTTGGCCACCACAAACCTTCCCTGTAGGATGTAAATATCTGTTCTTCCCCCTCCCCGCACTCAGAATCACAGGCAGAAAACTGGAGCAGTTTCAGGTGTCTGTCAGCATTGCGGCCGCCAGCAAAGTCACTTTTGAGCTGATGTACGAGGAGCTGTTGAAGCGGCAGCTGGGGAAATTTGAGCTGCTGATCAAGGTCCGACCGAAGCAGCTTGTTAAGCACTTCCAGGTGAGCTGCCCCGGCCAGGGGTGGGCAGGGAGCAGCACGGTGGTTTTTCGGGCACAGCCATGTTCCCTCCAAGATGCTGACACTGACTTCTTCTCCACTGTCAGATTGATGTGCACATCTTCGAGCCCCAAGGCATACGCTTCTTGGAGACAGGCAGCACGTTCATGACAAATGAGTTAACTGAGGCGCTCACAAAAGTGCAGAACGAAACCAAGGTAAAGCAGCAGCTGCCGGATGTCACTGCCAGTGGCAGCTTTAAGTTATGTTGCTTTTAATCTTTTCTTTTGATTGCTTTGCAGGCTCATATTTTATTTAAGCCAACTGTAGATCAACAGAAGATAAATCCTGAACTCGATGAAACTGTCCTCAACGGTGATTTCGTTGTACACTATGATGTTAAGAGGGGTGCTGCTGCAGGTGACATACAGGTAAAAATGAAATAGAATTAAAAATGCTTTCAGATCATAGCAAAACAGCAATGTTTACTTTGAAACACCAAGAATGACAGGAAAAGCTATTTCCACTAATCCAGGGTCAGCAGGAACTGATGGTGATGCTCAGTGAATCCCCAGAGACACCATACACATTACAAGAATGGATCATCCATGAAAAAATAAAAATCAATCTTTCAACTTTGGTTTCAATACCAAACCTATATTGCCACTATATAGCTATCTCTTTACATTCTTTTTTTTTATAATTTTGGCCTATGTAAGGTGTTATCCTCCCCTCTGCTCTGCCCTACTGTGTCCAGTTCTGGTCTCCTGAGTTCAAGAAAGACAGGGAACTACTGGAAAAAGTCCAGCAGAGGCTACGAATACGATCAGGGAACTGGAGCATTTCTTTTATGAGGAAAGGCTGAGAAACCTGAGGCTGTTTAGCCTGGAGATGAGAAGACTGAGAGAGGATTTCATCAAAGCTTATAAATATCTTAAGGGTGTGTGTCATGATAATGGGGCCAGACTCTTTTCAGTGGTGCCCAGTGACAGGACAAGGGTCAACAGGCACAAACTGGAACATAGGAAGTTCCATCTGAACATGAGGAAAAACTTCTCAGCTTTGAGGGTGGTAGGCTGCCCAGAGAGGTGGTGGATTCTCCTTCTCTGGAGACATTCAAAACCTGCCTGGACGTGATCCTGTGCAGCCTGCTCTGGGTGAACCTGCTTTGGTGATCTCCAGAGGTCACTTCCAACCCTGACCATTCTGTTGTTCTGTGTATTTGTGGCTTCTTGTAAATGAGGTTTAGAGGAATGTGATTTATATAAGTATTAAAATGACTGCCCAGGTTTCTTTTATCTATTGTAACAACTGAGGCATAACTGAACAGAGCAGGAACTTAAAAATTTTATGAACCGATGCATATCCTAGGGAATAAAGTACATTATTTTCCATACCATATCACTAATGAAGTATATACAGGGATGTGCTAAAAGATAGCAGTCACAGTCAATGAGCAAAGATGTGCTCATAGGTGATAATAAATAGGTAATATAATATACAGTGATAATACAAATATACATATGGCACTGAGGTGTGTAATATATATATATGCTGTTCTCTTATAATTTGCTCCCTACAGATCGTCTCACTTCCAGCTAGGAAATACATTTTAATAGTTCTTTGATTTGGGCTTATCTAGAACAGAATGCTAAGCATCCTCCTCCTTCTTGCTATGCCAGAATGTTAAGATGCAACATTTATCTATTTAGATGTAATTTTATACATGATTTCATTCTGTATTTCAGATTGTCAATGGGTATTTTGTGCATTACTTTGCACCCCATGAAATGCCAGTGTTTCCCAAAAATGTCATCTTCGT
Source organism: Rhinoptilus africanus (assembly GCA_013400135.1). Taxonomy (NCBI): domain Eukaryota; kingdom Metazoa; phylum Chordata; class Aves; order Charadriiformes; family Glareolidae; genus Rhinoptilus; species Rhinoptilus africanus. The sequence goes on along the minus strand of VXBO01010444.1, from coordinate 516,468 downwards.
TATAGATCGAAGTGGCTCCATGGCAGGCAGAAAAATTAAACAGGTAACTTACCTCTAAGTACTGACCTCTGCTTGCCTCACTCACACACCAGCCTTTCGAGGGAGTGACTGTGAATTTCACTCTGAAACACATGCTGGTTTTGCACACAGCAAAATTTGTCATCATATAGAAATGCTTGAAAATACATATGCACAGGTTTAAGCTGTCAAAGAGCATCAAAAATCTGATATGGTTGTTCTCACAGGTATCAAACATTAAGGCAAAGAGCACATTTTTTCTCTTATCTTTGCGGAATATTTTGCTTCTGATTTTTTTTTTAAATGAAGTTTAAAGAACTGATTTATCTGTTTTACCTTATTGATGACTGTGTGTGTATCTTTGCTACAGAGCAGACAAGCCCGCTGTAGCCCTCATAGGTGGTTTTCTGTGTCTGTAAGTTGAGTGAATGGGCCATTTCTGATGGTCTCAACCTGAAAAATACCATTAGGACTAAATAAGGGCATTGGGCTGTATCTTGAATAATGCTGTAGAGAAACCCCCTTGTTAGGCTGCAGTTCCAATCCCAGTTCTGTCAGAGAAGTAGAAATACTCAAAGTGCTTGTTTTCTGCTTGGAACAGACGAGGGATGCCCTGTTGAAGATTTTGCAAGACCTCCGCCCAGAAGATCATTTCAGCTTTATCACCTTTAACAGGAAAGTAGCGGAGTGGAAGAGCTCCTTGCTGCAAGCCACTGCAGAGAACGTGGCGAGTGCCGCAGGATTCGTGCAAACTCTTTCTGCTAGTGGAGGTACAGGGCACCACCTAGTTGCTTGTAATGGCAAAAAAGCACCCAATATATTATATTGCTTAGAAAAAAATTATTTGTGTTAGTCACATACTGCCACAGAACTACCATCAGGGCTCACAAAGCACGTTTTTAATACTTGTGAGTGATGAGTGGGATAGAAAGGCTGGTTATGGGAGTGGATGGATTGGTGAGTACATTTTGATATGGATGTATAGAGGTGGTTACATCACATCTATGAAGCATATAAGCCACAAAGTTTCATTTCAGACTTTTATAACAGAGATGTCTGGAAGATTTCCTGATAGTACATTGTTTACTACAGAAAAATGGCAATTCACTCAGCACTAGACAGAAATTTGCTGATTTTGTTCAGTATCAAGGGTCCCCTTGTAAAAAAAAAAAAAAGCATCCAAAGTTATACTCCCATGTAAGCCACAGTACAGAAACAAAATAATCCAAATAGGCATGAAGCATTTCAATTGCTGTGTCACTCGGTGCACTTTGTTTTGTTATTGAGTTTTAAGCATATCTAAAAGGCTATATCTCTTGTTAACGTTATGCTGTTAGTATTAACACAGGTGTTAGTTAACATAGTTAGTGTTAACACAGGTTTAACCCAGGTGCTAACACCAATAAACCCCACCTGTGCCCAGCTCTTTTCTTTGACTTCTCAAATAAGGCTAGGAGACATCTCTTAAATATAGGTTAACAGAGGACAGTGTGTTTATTTAAGCACTTTTTAATGGCTCTAGACATGTTTGTATTTCCCATGAGGTATATGTCGAAAATGGTCCCAAAGGAATACTCAAGCATTGCCTTTGCAATACAATACACCATAATTAAGCCCAGTAGGCTAAACCCCTAAATCCTAGTTTCTCTGAAGGATTACTTCCTGCAGAAAACTTTAAACAACTCTGCAGGGTTGCTGCAGATGAAGTGCACCGATTTCTTCAGACGACTACCCTTTTTAGGTGAGTGATGCCTGCTTTCTCATTATAGGCACAGATATCAATCAAGCCCTGCTGACTGCTGTGAGTGCGCTGGATAAAGCTGAGAGGCTGCCAGAGCGGAGCGTCTCCATGATTATTTTGCTGACAGACGGCCAGCCCACTTCTGGTGAGTAAATACTGGCCTCAGTCCTGTCTCTGCTTGATTGTTTTATCTTTTACACTTGCACCCCAGACGCTGGTAGACATAGTCTGTGTTTCAGAAAGAGCTTTGGTGTGAGCAGGCTGGGCTATTGCTGGATCTGTGTTGGAGAGGGAAAGATTGAGAGGGCTCTGGCAAGGGCTGTAGGAAGCAAAGGCAGAGCCTGCCTGCCCATGGCAACGCGTCCTTTAGCTGGGAACTGTTTTTGTAATTGCATTGGCTTCCCAGTTTATAAAACTGAGGGAATTGTTGGAGATACTCCAGGCACAGCTGAAACATGAAAGTAAAATACTTAAAGCAGAAACATGGACATTTTGCATATATTACGTACAGGCCTATCTGAGAGGTATTGCTTACATTTCTTCACCCTCCTTTCCCCAGACTTGAGATATTTTCAAGGTGCCTCCTGTTTTCTATTCTTTTTCATGTCTACCTCTTAATTAGTGATCAGCTGTGATAGAACAAACCAGAGGGCTGAAATAAAAGTATTGGGTTAAATAAACAATAACTCCTAATGCAATGGCACAAAGAGCGCTTGTTCTGAACAGGAGTTTGTCTAAGTTTTGTGTGGCACCAGTATGTCTCCAAGGACAGCAATATTAATTCAGCTGTAAGCCCTCTAATAAGATCAGTCTGCTGTTCAGATTGTGCAACCATACTGCTTTGGGGTTGGCTAATTTGTTTGGGTTTTTTAATAAAATTCAGCTCATGATGCTGCCTGCTCAGCACAGCCTCAGTGAGTCTCAAATATCCCTGAGCACGCTGCACATCCACAAGTCGGCTGGAAACCAGGCTGTGATGGAGTGCCAGGTGAATACATGCAGTGTGACTGCATACACTGCCTTCCTTGGCAAAGCAGGTTGAAAGGGAAAAATCTGATCTGCTTCTAAGATCTTGGTACAGACGGTGACAGTTCCTGCTTGGAAATGCTGATAGAGAAGCTCTCTGTACAGGCCCACCATCAGCTCTTCAAATGGGCTAAGGTGCTGGTGTAAAAATCTTTCCCCTTTGTTGCGCAAAGAGGCTGGGAGAGAAGCATGGCTGAGTTAATTTGCAGTTTGTCTGAATTACACCATTAACCAATCCATTCTTCTCTGAGTTCATGCTTGTAATTTTTATGGATGGTAGTTGTCTTCCCAATGCTTAATCAAGTGTGTCCATCCCTTGTGCTGTTATTTTGTAGTGTGTGTCCCTTCTGTCCTAAAAATGTCCTCTGGCCCCTGTAATCTTGTAAAATATTTTGCACTTAGCTGTGACAACATGAGTAGAAGATAGTAAAAGTCATTAAGGGGGAGAATCAGGTTCTGGCACTCCAAATGCAGAGTAGTGCTTTCATCTCCAACCCAATTAGTGGAATTCTATCCTATATATTTTTAACATTTTATTTTGAATTATTTTTAAAAAATTTTAAGCAGAATTTTCCATTAAACCTGCTGCTGTCTTTTTGTACTTTTAAAAACCAAACAAACTAGGATATGTTTTTCTTTCTATTACAGGTGTGAGTAATGTGGAAGTAATTCAAGAAAACATTCAGAAAGCGGTCAATGGGAAATATGCTCTTTTCTGCCTTGGCTTCGGTTTTGATGTCAGTTACAGGTTCCTGGAGAAAATGGCCCTAAGCAATGGGGGAATAGCACGTCGTATCTATGAAAACGCTGATGCAGCCTTGCAGCTCCAGGTCAGGACTAAGGAATATGCCAGAAAAGCCATCTGTCAGCTACAGTTTATGTATAGTCTTAGCAGCAAAACCACCAATTTTCTGAGATTTTTCAGTTGGGTTTGAGTGTATCTGTTAATTTTGGTGAGAGAGGAAGGCACTTTTGGGGTATCTGCGGGCTTGTACCCTAACCATGACTCAAAGTTGAAGTCCTCCTCAAATCAATTGCATTTTGACAAACCTGGAAACTTTTCTGTACTTCTCCAAAAATAATTGTCTAGGGGAGGTGATGGTGGAAAAACTTCTGTTCTCAGGTCTTATTTCAAACCACTTGCAGTACCATCATTGGAAGCTGTTTGTTTCCCTAAAAATCAGTGGGTAGTTTGAGGCACCTACTGGCAAACTGGCTCTGCAGTGCCACCAGCCTTGAGTCTTTCCTGTCCATCTGGAGCGGGGTTATAGCTTGCATGACATTCTCTTTTTTTGGGAAGCCACTTCTATCTGGTTTTGCTGGATGTGCAGAGAGTGGATTTGGTGAACGCCAGCCCCAGTCCAGAAGGAGAAAGATTAATCCCCAGGATAAATCAAGTTTAAAAAATCAGATGTGAAAAGTGGCTAAAGCAAAACACCCGACTGGGTGGGGTGGTGATAATGGGGATGCTGCTCGCGTACTTGAATTACCATGGGAAATGCAGTTTGTAGTGCATTGCCAGCCCGGCTGGAGAAGGTGTGCTGAACCTTGGGGAGAAACTGATTTTTTCTAAGTTTGCAGCAGTCTTACACTGCTGAATAAAGTTTGCTTCCTTCTTTTTAAGGGGGTTTTAGGCATTCAACATTATTGCTTTGCAATCATTTGTGTGTTCTCTCTCTCTCTGCTTCTCTTTAGGGCTTTTATCAAGAGGTGGCTACCCCAATATTAATGAAAATTGAAATGCAGTATCCAGAAAATGCCATTGAGGGATTAACCAAGAACAATTTCAAGCTGTTTTTTGAAGGATCTGAAATTATAGTATCCGGAAAAATCAGCAATGAGCTCGACCTTTTGCCAGTAGAAATTAAAGCTCAGTCAGTAAGTGTTTAGTTTACTAACTGTGAAAACATATCTCCCTTCTGTCTTTTACAGTGCAATAGGAGACTTCAAAAAGTCTTTTGTGTGCAATATATGTTTTCTATTTGAGTATCAAACAATTTTCCCCTCCTGAATTTGCTACAAAAGAAAAACCTTGAAATATATCTACAAATCAGCAAACAGCATTTTTAATCATTTCAAAACCGTAGTATTTTGGCCTTTCAAGCATTTTTAGGAAACTGGTTTGTATTTTTAGAATGGATTATTAATCTTAAAAATATTGAAATAGAACAATTTAATTACCTCCTTTTTTTTAAACATTGTTTCAAGTCCAGAAATATATATCCAAAATACGTACTTCTTTAGTGGTTTGGAGTTGCATTTCCCAATGGGAAAGGACAAAAAGTGCACTTTTGTAGTGAAAGATTTTCTTTTAAGTCTAGTAATTGGGCTATAAAAGAAGTCTGGAACTGTTCTTTTGATGGTCAGTTTTCTCCCATTTCAGCATATGAGTGACTTGACTCTTAAAGAAGAAGCAAATGTCAAAGAGAAGGAGCAAGTGTTTCAAAATCAAAGTTACATCTTTGGAAATTTCATAGAGAGACTGTGGGCTTACTTAAACATTCAACAGCTTCTGGAAAAATCGTAAGCTATTTTAATATTTCGTATTACAACTTTCTGACTTCTTAAAACAGAAATCCTTATTCACAAATTATATGATTGGAAAACACAAAGAAAGAGAAATATTTTGCAGTTAGTATTAAAAACATAGTATACTGGTAGAATACTACATTGCTATGAGGAACACAAGGTGCATTTCAGTTTGTGTGTATGTATATGCACATATGAAAACATAATATAAAACATTCTTTGTGACATTATTATGAAATATATTTTAATTGCATGGATTGTGATGAGCTTTTGTTAAATTAGCTATATATATTTCTGTATTTTTCTGTTATCTGTAGGTAAATGAATGGCAATAGCTAGTAAAGAGAAAAATAAGTATGTCCATAGGACACTTCATAGTTCATGTATCTATTATTTTTATGTATTTGAATGATACATAGGCTCCAGTGTTGCAAACAATTAAGCATCTCCATTATTTCAAGCACATGAATGGCTGAGTTATCCCAATAAGACTACTTACCCTTCAATAGTAAAAAATACCTGTTAAGACAGAGCTAATATGAAAAAGAATCTGAGGATGACCTGCTCATAGTCTCTGTATGTTATTTCTTCATCATTAACACAGACTTTAGTATTTCAGCAGAAGAAGAGGACCAGAAAACCCTGGAGGCACAAGCCTTAGAGCTCTCTCTGCGGTACGGCTTTGTTACGCCTCTCACGTCCATGGTGGTCACCAAACCCACTGGCCAGGAGCAGACGGAGCTGGCAAACAAACCCACTGAAGCTGGTAAACACGGCATCAAACAGCCCCCAGGAAATACACTGTTGTTATTGATGAATTGTGGAGCTCCAGTATAGGTTCATTTTATGGTGACATCACATGGTAATAAACCACATCAGAGACAGGAGTTCAGGCATTGGCTTCCTTTCAAAATGAAACATACAGGATTTTTTTTAAAAGGTGAAGTGGGGAAATAGGACACTACTACTGAAAAGGAAAATGATTTGTTTATATGTTAACTAAAAGTAATTTATCAGTTGTTACTCAGCATTCCTGCCACTCCAGTGGGATTCTACACTTTTCTCTGTAGTGTTAAAGTGGAAAAATGAATGCAGGGGAGGAGCCATTGCTAGGAGTCTGGCATGTGCTCCATCCACCTATCCTTTAACACAAAAAAAGCTCATCCCCTGAAGCTCAGCACCCGCTTGTCCCAGTGCTGTCCTTTGCATATGAGTAAAGTCATTTAGTGCTGACTGCATGACACTAATCTGTCCCTCTTCCTTGTGCTAGATAATGAGAAGCCCAGCAGTTTTCCAGTAGGAGGTAAATGTTTTCTTCTTTTCCAGTAGCATATTTCCATAATAGTCTCTAATGAAAAAGAAAAAAAGAACCAACCACCCCATACTGGTTGTTCTACAGAGGGAAGTATCTGAGATTTGGAAAAATATGTGAAGCAAACTGTAAGCAATGACTGCTAAAGTCATGGGCAAAGGGAGAAAATCTTCCATTCTTCCATTCCAAGTCTCAAAGTCAAAATTGTCTTCACTCATGAAGAAAAGTAGTTAAGTGAAAGGTGCTAATGATCGTTTCTGCTTCTTCCTACCATGAGTGAAGCATCTGTTAAAAAATTAAGATCAAGATATTTTGGAATGACTTCTGAGGATGATATAGGTATTTTTTTCTCTCTTCCTGGAAAGAATAGATCTGTTTGAATATTAATTTTAAACTTCCAGTATTATTAATCTGATAATCTCAGCTATGATAATACATCATAATAGCAATGCTTTTATAGGTGAAGAGCCTTGGGTTTGCTCTGCTTCTTTCACAGAAATATCTTGAGGGCATTATATCGCTGCCCCGTTCTCTGAAGGAAGGTTTCCTGTTTCCAAGTGGTGCTGGGGAGTTTAATAGCAGAAAACTCCCTGAGCAGAAGCAGGGCCCAGTGACCGTCCTGCCCCGCTCAGGGGGCACATAGGGCTTGGCACTGCCCTTCCCTCAAAGCTTCCCTCAAAGTCCCTTTGCAGAGCATCCCATGCCGGATGCCCCCTTCTGCCAGAAGCCCCTGCCCTCGCACCAGGGACGGGCAACTCTGCTGCACCAGCACCACCGCTCCCTGCCTCCCCATCCCCTTGCACCTGGTGGGTGAGGCCCCAGGCTTCCAGCAGACAAACAAATCCCTTCCTCACAAGGTTCTTAGTGGGTTTTGTCCATTTCCATCCTTTGGATGGAAGTATTTTCCCAGTATCCATGTTCATGTTCTGTGGACTTGGTTACTGCAGATAGTTTACTTTGGGAAAGGAAGACAGATGCAGCTGAGAATTACAGATTTGTTGTTTGACAGACTCCTGTAAGGTAGATGTAACACAATAATGAATAAAGTACTAATACTCTCTTTTCTTTCGCCAGATTCTTATAGACTGAGGAGTGGACCACCTCCTGGTAAATGCACCTCTTTTGTTTTTATTCAGTTTATAAAGTTTGTTTCACATGTAGGTTCATAGCAGCATTACTTTAATAAATCCTTTTTGATTGTGGATGCCCAATTGATATAGAGTTTAGTTTTTATTATATGTATTTCAGTTCCACTGATATTTTTATAATGAACTATAAAGTTTTGAAAACAATCTTGGTCCCTTCACAGAAACAAAAAAATTGTTGTACCTCCTGAAAATAAATGTGAAAGATCTGAGAAATCATATATTAGTGAGCTGAAGGAAATGGGTATAAAAAACAGTCCTTGGGTTTACTATGTGCAGCCAGTGTGGGGCACAGCCGTTCTGCACAATGCCAATGTCTGTCCTGCAAAGAGGAGCTCCCAGACCACTGCAGAGACAGAGCTCAGCATCGCCATGAGCTCCCTTAGCTCCCCCTTAGAGCAGAGAAGGAGCTGGCTGCTGCCTCCACAGGATCTGCGTATGTGCATTTGTGGCTGTATCCAAAAAAGTCAGCAGGCAATGAACAGGAGGGATTCCCTGTTTTAAAGTGCAGGGAGGGAGATGCAATGCATGACTGCAAACCAACGAAACACTGGAAAATCCTTTTATTTCAGGTCGATGGCGCTCTGAGCCCCAGTCTGTCAGCAACAAGAAGCTGTCGTCAGTAGGTAGTTATTCAGAGTGGCGTGAGAGGAGCTGGGGTGGGCTGGGGAGCTGGGGTCAGTGCTGTGTAGCAGGCATTGAAAACGCAGCTCTAAACCCCCCCGCAGCTCAGGCTGAGCACGCCCCAGTGGCATAGTCAATCCTAAGAGAAATAGGCACTGGAGATCATGCTTTTTTCCCCAGTGGGACATCTTGTTTCAAGCAAAGCTCTCCATAAAAGTCAGTGAAGAGCTCTGCTGGAAATGCTTCTGTCATAGTGTTCTTCCTGGTTAATTAGCCGACTTAGAGAAAAATGTTTCATTAAACTCTTTGTACTAATTCTGAGTATTTCAGTTGACAGGCTAAGAGGCAAAACAAGAGCACAACCTCTTGGTAAGTAATACATATACTAGTCCCATTTTGATAATTAGTATAACTGTCATGTACAGTTTTTCATACAATAAAGTTCTGGTTGCATCAACTCTAAGAACGCCCTTTACCTCTTCTTGCAAACCTTGGCTGGTTGTTTCCACATAAGTGAAAAATATCCCCCTATCCCATGCGAAAGCCTCTCTAGCTCGAGGACGTAACCACCAACAGAAATGTAGTACAACAGATCTTCCACCTCATCTTTTTTTAAGGGATTATTGTCTGTAATAAACTTTAAGTTTAAAAACCTGATGGTTTTATTCATATCAAGCTGTTGTGTCTGGGGTACTTTTCAATAGTTATTACTGTGTTGATTCTAATCATTCTATTCTATAAAGGTTATAACTAATATTTTAGGTATAAATGGATGAAGTAATTTTGCTGTGCCTAGGCAAAGGGCACAGGCAAGATTTTTCTTTGCATTCTAACATTGTTCTTCTGACTTTTCAGCCAACGAATATCCACAGCTTCTCTTGCAATTACCCAAGCAAAACGAAATCATCTGTTTAAATACTGATGGAAAAGCACATCCCTCTGTCCACCTGCTGTCAGATCCGGAGCAAGGTGAGCCAGCCAGGTTACCCCTCACACCAAGGACAAGGACAGTCACCTTGGTCTAGGAGAACAGTTGGTGTCTCTGGGAATAACTCCCTTCCGTGGAGGGCCGTTTCATGCCCGCTGCCCTGCAGTGACCAGGGAGGCTGTGGTTAATTTTTCCTTTCTATTAGGCAATATTAACTTTCCCTGTGCAACAGCTGAGGCCACTTCTCACAGGTCTGGTTGTGGGTCACCTCCTTCTCCTGGTGTCACATCCATGGCCTTTAGGCTTTTCCCCTGGCCAGCCCCTGGGGGCTTCTGAGAATGCAGAGACCTTAAACCCCATGATCCTTACATGCTACTGGAAAGAGGCACGCTCCTAATGCGCTGCAGTTTTTCTGTGGTCCCGTACTCAGAGGAGCTGTGGCCCCAGGTGCTGGTTGTCAGCTGCTGTGATAATGGAGCAGAGCCCCCCCTGTGAGAGGAGGTGGCAATGTGGGGTAACCAGACTCTGGTGACCCCATCACAGCCTTGGGGCACATGGAGCTGAAATCTGGGGGTGCTGTGCCTCCCCAAACTAGATTTGAGACCCTGAAGTTGTGTCAGCCACAAAGATGAAGCGGTTTTATTAAGATCACTCATACCTGAAAAGCACAGAAAATTGACAAATTTGTGTCAATGTTATTAAAGGACTCACTGTGATGGGGAAACTTGGAGACAGGATAAATCACTTTGTGCAGTTTGACATTAACTATGTGAATCCCCCCGCGCAAATCCACGTCTCCACCGATGAGATCATCCTAAGCCACAATAACGAGAGCACTCGGCTGCCATGGGCAGAGTCAGCCACGGCGACCATCATGGGGTAAGAGATGTCACCCTGTCCTTTCCCAAACTTGAAATGTGTCAGATCTTTTCTCATCCAGGCCTCCACTTTCACGTTTGCTTCAAGTAAGTGCTTCCAAATGCCCTCATCTGGTGAGTAACTCAACATGGGTGGAAGCGGGGTACCTTCAAATACAGAGAGCAAAAAAGGTTTGATTTTAATTCTCCGTGCCTGTGTAAGAGAATCAAAACCACTGCTCCACCAGCCTGCCTTTCTGCTTCGGTGCCAGAAGCAGAACATTTGTCTTCCAAAAAAAAGGACCCCCTGCAGCACATGGCAGTCCCCGTGCCACCGCCGTGCTGGCTGCCACCAGGCACTTTGTGTTCCTCCAGCGGCAGAGCGAGTACTGCGAAGTGATGGCTTTGACATTTACTGTCTCTTTTATACATCGGTTGGCTCCACGCAGGCTGGAGTTTTCTTTCTCCTCAGTTTCAGCCATAACTCACATCTGGGCAGCTGACAGTTTTTATGGGAAGGCACAAAGCGTTTGAATAGCTGTCTGTAACTAAACGCCCACTGTTGGAGAAAGGGTACTTTAAATGTAGACTTCGTTTCTTGGACTAATTAGAGCAGGATCCTTCACTACCACAAGAAAGAGCTGAATGTTGCTAGTTTCACCAGCTTTTTTACATTGCCGGAATAAACCTCCAGGAGGACACACAGCACTCCCTCCCTTGTAGACAGTTCTAGACAACAACAGAAGTCCTAAAACAATTGCTTTCAATTATTTTCGTAATCCAAAACAGAGCCAAGGCCATGCTGGATTTATGCCCCTCTATAATTTGTTGTCTGCCAAGCAGACCGATCCTCCTGCTTCAATCCAGCCCCCGAGCCCCAGCACCCGCAGCGCTTTGCCCAGCGGCGCCTGTGGGTGTCATTCTGTCTGAGCTGGTCTGCAAGGGAGGAAAAGGACGGTGGATGGTTGGTCTGCAAACCCACCTGGGCTCAAAATAAAATTAATTGGGTTAGAAGAAAGGCAGGGTCTGAAAAAGACTTGTGAAATATCCAAGAAAAAAGTATTTAACTTGCTTATAAAATAGATTGAATTATTTTATCTAGTCTACCTTTTTTCTCATTAAAAAGATGAAAAAATATTCTTTTTTTTTTTTTGATACAAGCATTTATTGTCTTTATGGATAATAAGGTGTTTTTATCAGCAAAAAGTTCTGCTCTGTTGGTGTGTTTGCCCGTAACCTGATACAGGAAAGATATGTTATGCGGCACAGAGAGAAAAGATATGCTACTTAATATTTTCTAATTTTAAAATAACCACCAACAGATCATGAAAAATGCAGCTGCAAAGAGCCACCAGGCAAAAATGAAATTATTTTAATAAATTAACGTCAGCTAGTTAAATACATGTTCTTTCTTCATATTCTTGGAAATAACATCATGATTTACTTCCTAGGCTGAGAGTCTCAGTTGAAAAGGAAAGGAGCGTTACAGCATCATTGTCTGATGCAGTCACAGTAAAAATTTCCTTTGTAAAGTTTCCGGATGATTTCCTTGGGCTGTATTTCTTGAACACCGACCGCTTTTCTGACAAAGTCAGTGGAGTTCTGGGTAAGTATCATTACAGACGCGTGCAGGAAAGAAGGATGATCTTGTAACTAAGCTCCTGCAATGAGAACATGGAGCTTTTTTCTGAGCCACATCATATTCAGATTTTGCTTCCCTGGGTACAGACGAGCTCTCACGAAAAGCAGTGGGCTGGGAAGGCAGCAGGAATGCTGCAGGACAGGGGGGTTCTAGGGAAAGTTTACATTTAATTTATTCTTTTCAGACATCTGACATCAGTTTTACTGCACGGCAGTCCAGAGCCCACTCTGCAAAGAGGGGGAAGTCGTGCCCTTAAAATGTAGCACAATGCTTTTCCCCTCACTGGTGCTACAAGTTTAAATAGATTATTCTGGGGTTAGAAAGCATTAAAATAAGACTAAAATACCAGTTGGGCTTAACCTCAACAGTGCTGTGGAATGACATAATTTATGCAGCAAATTAATTTGATGTCAAATAATGGACTATAAATAACGGGCATAAAATTGTTAGGAAATGAAAGCCAGCTGGTCCTGAACATCTCAACTTCAAAAATCCCGATGGGGCTAAGTTGAAGTTGTTTCCAAGACTTTGCAAACGGAGAGGCTGCATATTCTAAAACCACCAAAAAACAGTGAAACCCCATCGGAGCAAGGCTGAATCTCTTTGTGGAGGAGTGTTGGGGATAACAGCTGAAACACAGGAATTTTCTTAATTTACTCAGGGAGCTTCCAAACATGGACTTTTGTTAGTTTTCTGAGACAGCCGCTTTCCTGGTGTTAGAGCTGCCATTTGGGTTAAATGAATAACAATGCTGAGATGGTTGGTACTTTCATATGGTTTGTGTGTTTGTTGCTTAGGTCAGTTTTATTCAAAAGCGCAATTTGGGAATAATTCCAACATGAATCAGAGAGCTGACGGAAGAGTCCTAAGTGTGGCTGGAGCTGAGCACAAAGTTACCAGGTAACAGATATGGGATAAGGGGGAGTGATGCATGTGCTTTGAGGTGTATTTCATCAGCAAATCCCTGAGCTCAAAATGAAAAAAAAGACAAAGGGAGGGATTGTCTGTAAGAATACACCTCTTTGGTGTAAATAATAGGAACTTATGCATGAATTTTTGCCTAACAGCCTGAATTTGTTGCTTGTTAAGTGGTGTTACAGGTCCCAAGGCTCCTGTTTCATGGGGGTAATTGTACTCTGGGGCTACAGTTTGCATAAAAAAATGCCAGATAAAGTAAGATTCTGCTGCCTCATTTAGATGGATAGAGGGAGGGTGTTTCCTCAGCCAGATTTACCATGAGAAAACAAATTTTACACTTCAATTGCTTTTAGCAAGTTGCTATGATGCAGAAGAAATACAGCGAGGTGCAGTTTCTGCTGCCTGTCCCTGTGTGTCCCCACCAGCAGCTCCGGGAGCAGAGAGGGGCCAGCTTTGCCCACGCAGACCCTCTGGCCCCTGGTACCAGCTGCAAACATAAGGTCAGTTCTTGGCCTGCGGTTATTTTATCACAATTTTTTCTTGTTTTAATTTTGTTTCAGGCAATACAAGAAGGATTACAGGCTTGAGTCAGCCAGTGAGCCTCTTCCCTGCTGGTCAGTAGATGTAACTGCCTAGGAAAGAGAATTCTGGGAAGGAAAACTATGTAAATGATGCTCTTCCAAATACTTTTCGTACTTTTTCTCATCAAGAATACCACAGTTAAAGCCTTACCTGTTACTATAGATAAATGACACAAATACTTTACCTTGAAATAATTATACTTTCAAGATGAGAACATGCTTGCTTCTTTGTTACTTTAAAAGGGTTTATAATACTCAGTCTGGTTATGTTGTTAAAGGTTTATGTGAATGAATTAAATAAAATTGACATTATCGGCTCACAGTTTGATACGGACACAGACTTAGGACTTTGAATAAAAATAAACAGAGGCATCACCCAGTTCAACAAATCTGTCATGCAAACAGTGATAGATTTCTAAAATACACATTTTCTACCCAGTTACAAATGATGGTGTTCTTGAACTGTGTGTTTTGTTAGAAGAGAATGAAGTTTAAAGCGGTATTAGTTTACCATTTCTCTCATTTTTTATTTTATGGGAGAAAAAGCAGCCTTGCTGTATTGGGGTTCTTTGGAGATCATTCTGCAACAGCGTTCAGAGCTGCTGACTCTGGCGATAGGCCCACGCGGGGGTGCCACCCATGCTGGCCCCTTCCTGGCTGCAGAGTTTCTGCGGCTCTGATTGAATAAATGCCTGCAAAACGGCCATGGGCTGGTTGCGAAATGGACCTCTGACTTGTTGCAAAAGAGCGTTTCAGCCCTGAAACTCAGCGGCTGCTTCTGGCACCATTTCGTACCACGTTCTACAAACACTGGAAGATGTTTTACAAATACTGAAGAGCACCAAACAGCGTGTGGCACACAGAGGTAACACTTCAGAGGAATCGTACACACAGAACCCTCTGCTTGTGGAATGCAATTTGTAGTTTTAATCTTCAGGTTTCTTCATCAATTTTAATTCCGAAATTATTTTGTGTTTTAGAATTTCAGTTCCTGCGTATCTTTGAACCTATAAATATGCCAGCATTGTAGAAGGTTTAATAAAAGTTGCTTTCTATCCTGCCAATAATATAAAACTGTAAAAAATTTATTATTTTAAAGCATTGCACTAAAAGAGAAGATATTTCTTGCTGAAGTAAGAAAGACAACCCTGACAATTCTATGAATTAGAAGCCTGGTTTTTAGAAGAACTGTGCAGATGTGATGCCAAGATCTCTTTGTGTGAATTGCTTGTGCTTCCAAGATGCAGATTTGGTTGGACAAGTTACATGACAGACAACATGGAATTTGGAAACTGGGAACACGAGACTGCGGGCTTCGCCACATCATAAACAGGCTTACTCATTTGAAAAGCAGGAGGTTATTTCCATTATAAATAAACTTGATATTTGATTTACATGCTGTTGATACTGGGTTTTATCAGTGGACGTTTACTGCAAATTAAAAATTCCCTGCTTTTAGTTACAGGGTGACTACGTGCTGCCTCCTCCACCTGCCCGCTAACTGCAGGGACAGCAAAGAACACTGAAATAGGGAGCTCTGAGGCCCGGCTGGAGGGGCATCCCTCACCCCTCCACGTTAAGCAAGACTCAAGGATGTGCAGACTGTTCTTAAGAGCTGCTTTTCTGACCCATCCACTAAAACCTGCAGTGCCGGAGGTTCCCCAAGCGTCCCAGGCAGCCTGCGGCACCGTTAACACGGTTCTCCCTTTCTGCAAAGAAGCAGATCCTGCAAAGAAGCAGACCCTGCTAACCTTGATAGTTGGGAAGAAAACCAGATGTCATCCTTCCTCACAGCAACTTTTCACATAGTTGTTGTTTTTTCCCCTGCTTCCTACAACTCATCAGAACTGTTCCTGTCCTCCGGCCTTGAGGAGCTGCGGCCAGAGCTGCACAGGACCCTGCGCCTGCAGCTGCCCCCGGCTGATGGAGCCTCTCACGTCTTAAAAGAGGTTCTCGCTGGCTGCACCCGCAGAGATGTGTGTCTTTGCTGCAGCAGCCCTGTGTCGCTGGTGTGCCTGTCTCCTGCAGCTCCCAAATCCTTTCTGCGGTGCTGCTTCCCCTCTGCACCTGTGCTTTCCATTCCGTAAGTGTCTTCCATTTCACTCTTTTTCACTTGAATCGTGTCTCAGTTCGTTGTTTGGTCACTCTCCTCCTCTCCTTTCCCAGCCCCAAAGTGAGTTCTGCTGGGCTTCTGATTTCCTATGCTCCCTTCCCTTGCTCAAGAGGCTGACAGCTGACACAGGAATGAACATTTTGCATTCTGTAATTTCTCACACTCTTCTCTTTTAACCAGCATTGTACCAGTCAGCAGTAGGAGTAAAATTTTCACCTAAATGTAAGCATCTGTCTGCTACTTCTCTCTCCCCTTGTTGTTACCTTTGGCTACATTTGCCTTATCTCCTACGTTGCAGGAATCCTGGAAGAGCTACATATTAAAGAGGGGATTTTTCTATCTCCACCAGTGCAAGTGAGGTTTCTCAGGCTGCCACAGAAGCCGTGCCAAAGCAGACTAGAGCCCCTGCGGTCAACTTCTGGCTGATAGTTCAGTCACAGCCAACAAGATTCCTGCCACCTCCGGAGGTTCACCTCATCCCTGTATATTAAGCAGGAAAGCTCTGGCTCAGGCTGTGCAGGTATTGCCTTGTGCCTACACTTTGCCAGCCAGGATGGTCGCTGCTGTGGTTTTTTGCTTTAGTGGAGCAGGTGAGTAGGAGAGCAGCCCCGATGGGCAGCGCCACAGCTTCCATCTCAGGATCCAAAATGGATCATTGCTTTATTTTATTTTATTCCATCTAATTCATTATCTTAGAATAAGACTTCAGAACCATGTAAACTTGACCGTGCTAGTTTCAGTTTTCTTGTCTTCCTGTTTCTCTCCCTGCCTTCCTCATTTTTCAGTAACTTATTACTTTCTGTAGAAAGTACTGGTTTTTTTCATCACTTTTGTATGAATTTAGCAAGCAGAGATATCCAGCCACTGACACACACACACACAGAGTAACTGATTATTTTTCTTCTTCTACAAAACTTACGCATTTAGTAAAGGATTTTGTTCCTGGAGAAGGCCTGTCTCTCCCATAAATATTACAGTAAGTATATTTTTTCTGTATTTTTTTCCCTCTTTGATTTTTCCATTGCTTTTTGTTCACCTCTCCCTTTTTTCTTTCAATTTAACCCATCCCTTCTTAAGTCGTCTGTTTTTCCCACTACACCCCTCTTCCCTCATGCGTGCCTGCTTTCTAGTTTCCCCACACGCTGACTTTCTCTACTTCTCTTACAATAGTAGGGAAATTTTCTACTTGGCCACGTGAGTCCACAGTCACCTTATTACGGCTGATTGGATTAAAAAAGCATTAGAACTAATAGCTTACAATTTCTTTCAGTACAAAATGAATATATAAATGAATGGGGCATTTCTTGCCCTGAAATATGTACTTAAATTCTGTTATGGGAACAGAGGGAGGAATTTTACAGTCATGGCAAAACCCAAAGAAAATACTGCCCAAAAGACAGCTACTATTACTTAAACCTGAGTGCTGTTTGGAACTGTGATATTTCGTTTATTTATAAAGATTTGGGCATTCAAAAGTTAGGTTAAAATTAAAATACTAAACCCCAGAAATCCCGGGTGCTAAGAGTCATCTCGAGTGCTGGCCTCACACCAGCCCTCAGCGCTGCGGGGTCAAGGGGGCAGACGGCTGTGAGTACGACTGAATTGGCCTGGACTTTGTGCTGCTCTGTCCGCTGTTGTGTGGAACTTCAAAATGCACCTGGCGCATCCTGGGCTTTGTGAAATCGGAATGAAAACACTGATAGCTGTCGGAATAATAGAACAGGGCATTAAGTACTGAAGCTTTTATTTGCATGGCTCCTGACACTCTGTTACTGGTTTAAAATTGGATAGAATGTTTCTGTTATGTTTTACAAAGTACCATTTTAAGTCAGAATTTTAAAGCTAGTAAATTAATTCAATAAAATGAGGGTGTTTCAGGGGATGAGTGGTATCTGTTTAGCACTTAAGAATTAATCAAAAATGCAATAAAACTCTCTGTGAGAATCAGTCATATCTTGTCATTGCCAAACATGGTAAGCTTATATATTTTTAATATTTCTTAAACATTGAAAAATGCTATTCTTTCAGACAAATACTCTGAATACCCCTGATTTTGGAGGAAGTTGTAGTTGTTTAAAACAGACTGGAAACGATATAGTCCGTATGAACACCGTCTATCAGCCCAGCTCCGTTGTTATGGACAAACCAGCAGGGAACATCGACGCCATGCGCGGGATCTGCTCTGTAATCCTTCTGCCAGCCCCTGCGGGGGAAAGCACAGCCATGGGCGCGTGGAACCAGACCCTGCACTTTGACGAGGTAATCTTTCCTGAGTTTTTGCTAAGGACCTAATTTTTTTTTTTTTTTACCTTGTTACTGTCAGTTCATTGTTTTTCACAATCATTGTGGCATCTGGTTTCTTGGGATCAGACCCAGGATGAATTTCAAGTATGGTGAAGTCAATGGGGTGGAAAAACTGTCCTAAAAATAGAAGCCAAAATTATCGTTTCAGGTATGTTGCACATACTAAAACAGAAGCAAACCCCAGAACTTCTACATTCCCATGTTGCTTTCCATGTCCCCTCAGGGTTTTCAATGGATAAGCAAACACCAAGTTTTGTGTAAGGCTGAACATATGCCTCTGGTATTATTTACTCTTTATAAACCAGAACTCTCTGCATATCATCTGGATGTTAAGTTCCAGGTTCTGAGCGCACAGTAAAATCAGGTATCCTTCAAGATAGCCTCACTTTGTGTCTTGTCTATTCAGCTGTATTTATTCTCCAAGTCTTTAGCTTTTTTAAAATCAAATAACGCATGTTTCGGTCTCTGAAATTTTTGCATGTGATTATGCTCAGAACAAGGCTGATATCTAAGGAAATTTCATGCTCCCGCCAGGATTAGCTTTCGCACACTTTTGCCTTGCCTGGGCTGGTGCAAGATCCTGCTGGCGCTTTGAGTGCTATAATGAGCATAGATTTTAGATTACTTAGTGGAGTTCAGAGGCAAAGTCTAAGATGATGAAAATAGCGATGAGACATGTACGTCAGTGAACTGTAATGTGGTGTTACCCACATGCCACGTGGGCTTTTGCAATTTTCTTGCAACTTGCAATTCATACCACAGCAGAATAACTTCTGTGTGAAGTCCTTTCGCCTAAGGAGACTGGAGCAGGACAGCATAAATAACATTCCATCTGTATTCTGCTCTTTTTCTGTTTTGTTACAGGGTTTCCCATGATGGATGGACGTAACGTGTACTACCACTGACATCTTGGCTCACTCCCCTCAGGCCTCAAACCACATACCAAGACTGAGACGAGTAAGTTTACAGCAGTTCATAATTTTCCACAGTGAGTAAACTTACTGACCCAAAATGAATGTTTCCTGCCCTTATCTGATTTTTTAAGTGAAAATTGGAAGGCAAGGGAAAACAGCTGCCAGCTGTGTTTTTCCAACAAGAATGCACACCAGCAAACCCACTGCGCTGGCAGAAGACAAGATTCAATAGGGTCAAAACTTTGATCCCTGAATTACCAACTTTGCCTTCTACTAGGATAAAGAATGTTGGCTAACATGAGGAAAATCTTAGACGATACAAGGCATTCTGTGATTTTAATATATGCTAGTAAATGAAGATATACCTTAAAAACTTCTTGTCTTACCAGGATGCCCTAACTGAGGTTTGGCAAATTTTGACCGAGCAAACACACATATTTTCTCAGAGTGCTTGGACTTAGGAGAAAGGCGATAAAGAGGAAAGGAGAGATCAAACCATCCAAGAGGATGGAGAAGTAGTTTAGTAAGAAAAATAAATACCTGTAGGTGGGATTTAGCAAGATAAAGGGCTTTAAAGATGCCAGTGAGGACAACGGATGCCCGTGATTTCAGCAGCAGCAGAGGAATTTAAGAAAAAATAATACATACCGTCTGAGCCCAAAATATTTTGTCAGAAATCTTAATACAGCCAATCAGTGTCATCTCAGTTTCCTCCACTATCTCAGTTCAGAAAGACTAAGTACAAGATTGTGACTACAAACTCTGTAGCCTCATAAGAAAAGACAAGCATGAGAAAGTAAATGAAGTCATACCTAATAATCCATGGGTTTGTTCAGACAGTTTATCCCTTTCCAATGTATACAATCCTAGGAAATCTTGGTGGAGAGGATGTTTCTTCCATACTTGATGCAAAACAATAACAAATGAGGCACCACGGCCCATTTTGAGCACGAGATTTTTCTTCCTATTAATTACCAAAGTTAAACTGAGGAAAAAAGAAAAGCGTGACTTAGGGCATTGTGCTTCCCAGAGTTAATAGCAATGAGGAGAAACTTGAGAAGAGGAAACATGTTCAACGAACAAACCTGGCTTTGTAAATTACTCAGTATTCTTTAAAATAGAGGTTTTGCTGCATAGTTTGGTCCATGTAAATCTCTGTGTTCACAGACGGTCCAAAATTCCCATTAAATTACACTGTAAAAGTCTGCCTGGCCTTTAAGCTTTTCAGCAAGGTGTTTCTACCAAAACTCATCCTCTGAGAGCGCAATTAATCACAAATAGGCTAGTGATATGTAGATACAGCACCTCCTGCTCAGTAATAAAAATGTTATTGATGAAACCATCACTTCCTTGCCTGGATGCTACCTGAGACCTTTCCCTTTCAGTTTTTTTTATTGTTTTTTTCTTTGGGTTTTGGTTTGGGTTTTTTTTTTTTCAGAAAAGCCAGCTCCCGAACTGTTCAGGTTAGTGCTAGGATAAAGATTTGCTTCTGATTGTGTGAGTGACATCATCAATGTGGCTGTCATAACAGAAAAACCAAGCACGCTGAATGAATGACAGTTTCCCTCCAGTGCTCTATCTGTTGCAGTGCCGTGCTTTGAGAAGGCAGTAATTTTGTTCCAGGTAGACAATGAAAATGTAAATGAGGAGAATGTTGTGCCCATTCCTTTTGCACAGGTATAAATGATTCTGTAACAGATAAATCTCATGAGAAATATACCTGCTGACAGGGCAAAATGTACCTATGCTATAAATATCACAATTTCCACTTCTTAAAATGGAGATTTATGGCACAATGTTATGCCTTTGTTTGAAAGATTACATACTATATCTGAAGTTACTCTTTAAGTATTTGCAAGACACTGTTGCATTAACCACAATATCAGATCTAATTTTACCTTAGTCATAGCAATAGAAAATCAGGGAAAATTCTTCACTTATCCCAAGCAGAGGAATTTATAAATACTCATTCAGCAGTTCCACAACAAAGCAGAGAGCAGAATCCAGCAGGACTTTAATCAGTTTCTTTTATATATTCAGACAACCTATCTTAAAAGTATATTATTTATCAATACTAAAAAAGTGTAGAAACTAATAAAGGAACCTGGCATTCTTTCCATAAGCTTTACCTCTCTTGTTGCAAGGTGACTGAGTCCAGCCAGGTGAAACCTGTTTTTTCATTGCCATTCTGAATTGTGATCTTCTCGGGAGTTACTGTCACTTTTAAATCCAGATGCTTATTTGCAATGCCAAGTTTTCCAAAATATGTGTTTTGTATCTTTGCAGCACTATTTGCTCTCTTATCCCCAATGAGTTCTCCATTGATTGTGATGCCTAATATAAAAGGAAACAGCAAGTATTATTTTATAGACAGGACCTTAACAACTGATGTCAAGGAGTGTCATGGAAATTTAACAACTCAAGGAAACAAACAAGAGCTGAAAAATTGATCAGAATTACTGTGCCAAAGCAGAACAAAGCTCTGGGAGCTGTTGTGTGGATTTCCACAAAGACAACAATCACTTTATTGAGAAAACTTAAATATTTCCTAGAGTACGAAGAGTCAATGATGGGCACAAGAGCCTGTGAGCCATCAGTCTCTCTTTACCAGGTATTCCATGAAATGGCAACCTAAGGATTACTTCATTGCTTGTGCTACTATTCGCTGAGACAAATTATGTATCTCCACTCTCAGAGATTTTCAAACAAAGTTTAGAAGCTCATTTTTCTCCAAGAATTTAAAACACAGCAATGGTAATAGTACCCTACCACAGCTACTGTAACTCCTACTAACTTTGCTGGGAAAAAAGCTTATGTAGTGTAGAAGAGAGAAATAGCCTTTAAACATAAGACATTTTGTTATAAGCATCCTGATTTACTGTAATTAAAAAAATCTAAAACTCACCCGTAACTGGGTCATTTATTAAATTTAACACGGCACCCGGGTTTTCATTGATATTGAAACAAATGGCATCTTCTTTTTGTGGCACCGATATAATGAAGTGTGGATCTCCATCAACTGTGAAGGTAAATCACTGGTATTTGTACAGTGATACACAAGTTCAAAGTTCCGAACCACCATTTAATGTTGTGGTAATGGAATTGCTGATGCTGGGGACCAGCATGAACTGGTCCCAGCACAAGCTGTATGCCCAGCTTAGTCCAGCCCATCCTCCAAAGGAGTGGTGGGGTCCCAAAGAAGCTGCTACCATCTCCCCAAAGTGAACGACGCCCTTTTCCCCCTCATCTTTCCCAGGTACAGGATATATGTCCTGTGCCTCTTGGCTACTGCAAGATTTGGCACATGGATTGTAGGTTCAGGAAGGCCACCTCAACTGTTCTCGGAGGGCTATGAAAGTATTACCAAGGGCAGGAATTTCACTTGAATAGAGAATAGGCAGTTACCAACACAAAGCCTAGCAATGGGAAGGAGGACTAAGAAAATGGCCATCTATAATCACAGTGACTTGATCTTTAAATAAACATTTAGAGACATTTAAAGTAAATTAAAATACTAGCCCCTTGGAAATAAGAAAATGGCTGCTTTTGTGGAAATGGATTACCTAAAAGACTCAGAAGAATCGTGCGATTTAGTCTTAAATAGCCTCTTTTCTGTTCTCCCTCTAAGCAGACACTTCTCAAAGTACTCACCACTAGTATACCATGTGGGGTGCGCGTTATAGAGGTAAGAGACTTGTGGAGCTGCTGAGCGTAAATAAAAAAAATTGTTAGAAAAACCTCACATCAAAATGGAATATTTACACACCATCTGCACAGTACACATAAGACATCAGAAAGTTAATATTAGGTAAATTGCTAATTTCATCCTAGTTTTTAAGGCATATAGTCCATGGAATGACAGTTTGTGCCCCTTCTGAATCAAGCAAAGCTTCAGGATTGAGATAGATTTCACTTGTCATCTGAATTGCTTTAAGGGTTTCCATAAGCCCAAGTAACATATCTGTAGGACACAAATGTCTCAGACTTATGGATTAAGCTGTCCATCAGCAAGTAAATGCAACACCATCCATTGAAAACTTTTGAGGTTTTGACATTTGTGTTTTTTTTCCAGAATGAATTTAAGTCTTTTCAATGAAGTCTTGAGAAAATCAGACAGAGAGAACTGAGACTAATCTCCAGAGCAAAAACTTACATCTAACTCAGCCGTTTCCAGGACTGCCCAACCAGCAATCTGAAGGGTCAGTTGCTGTCTCTCGCTCTTGAATAAAACAGTTTCTTTTTATATAAGTAACTGAACATATTAACTTAGCCAGAGGTACTGATATCATAGTCCCTGGTTTTACATAGTTCCAAAGGGGATGCAAATTCAAGTCCCTAGTCTGTTCTTGGGAAACAGCTTTGAGGAAAAAATGGTGGTTTGATGAACTGGCATTTAGTCCTTAAAAGCTATTAAGCTGAAACTTTTTCATCTGGTGGCGTTCAACATTTTAAGTGTGTTTTTAGCAGTGAGCAACATTTTATCAGTGAGCAGAATTTGGTAGGATTTGTTAAAATAATGTTGTAAACCCAGAAAAGGCAGTTTCTATCTCTCCAGTAATGTCAGTTGTCTGAACTGATTTCCTTTGACAGAAGCTGCTTTGCTCAGAAAGTTAAATTAATGACTTACCCAGTGTAACAGCTGTGATGCCTTGTGCTGTGAATGAAACAAAATGTTGTTTTAGAGGCTAGAAAGAATAAAAAACCAATCTTCCCACTTCCCTCCACCAAAACCAACTCCAAAATCTTGTAATTATGTATAAATTTCTAAATATTTAAAGAAAAACTTAGTCAAAAGAGTTCATTTAGTACTGCAACAAAACAAATATCATCAACAAGCAGAGAGCACGCCCTACTTTTCAGCAAAAATGTTACTTCACAGGCATGTGGTTTGCTCTGTAAGGGGCTGGGACAACCTGTTCTTCTCCGATTTCTCTATCTTGTTCTAAACTGTACTGCTGGGAAGATTTACTCATCTGCTTCCACATTTTTCTAGTCTTCTACTCTTTTTACATCTGAAACTAAAGAGGGGTGTCTGAAGAAGTAGCAATCTCAGCAGCAATGAAGACATTTCTGTACAAGAGACTGCTACACACAGGTACCTGGGAGTAAACAGTGCTAGTCCTGCAAAGCAACTTACTTGTACTGGGCCTGAATTTTGGGATAGTGGGATCATAGAATGGTTTGAGTTGGAAGGGACCTTAAAGATGATCTAGTTCCAATCCCCCTGCCCTGGGCAGGGACACCTCCCACTAGACCAGGCTGCTCAGAGCCTCACTGCGGATGATGCGATTATCAGAGATAGGAGGAACCACACTGAAAACAGTATGAACAAATTTTTCAATCTGAAAAGTTTTTAATCTAGTTATAACAGAGTTTTGATTTACACACCAAGAATTTTATGAAACTATTGTATCTTAGATCAAGTCAGTGATGAAGGCAATCCGTCTCCAACAGTTAAAAATATTAAGTAAATTTAATAAGAAATGTACATACCTTCAGCTGTTATCATGGGCAAGTAAGCAGTAAAAGGAAGGAAAAGAGAAGTTTAATTTCAGTTGTATGATTAAACAGAAAGGATTCTGACCCTGTTAAAACATATTCTAAGAAAAAAATTTAAAAACTGTTCCACAATTCAACTAGTTACTTCAGTATTTTACAATTCCATTTCTTCCCAATGATACACCTCAATATTTGTAGATCAAACAGAAACACGCTCTAAGTAAAAAACTGCAACTAATTATGCTTATGAAAAGAGCACTATGAGTAACTGTTTAATTGTTACGCTGTTTCCGCATTGCCAGTGTTCCTTATTGGTTTTACCCTTTTGCAGTTTTCAAGGCATTTGTATCCCTCTATTAATACTGACTGGATGATTTAGTAATCTTTTTGTGAATCTAGACCCTAGGGTGTGTAAAAATTATTTTGTTATACAGCAGCAGTGTTTTGAGTGTTTTCTCCTGTTACAGCTCTATACTTTCTATATACAAAGAAGATTCACTTGGAAAGAAGTTCAGAAAAGGGGCTTTGTACTCCAAGTACCTGGAAAGGGAAAGCAAAGAGCTGAAGATGACTCTGAGTGGATGCCATTTCTCTCAGATGTTTATGTAAGTTTTTCCATATTATGGAGTCCAGCTGTAAACTTTAAAGTCATCATGCTGTATAGTGACTTGAATGTTAAATTAAACACAAAGTGTTTTAAAGTCAGTTTCATTATGATAGTTATGAAAAATAATGCAAAAAATTTATCAGCAGAATGCCTCAAGAGTTATGTAGAATTGAAGGGCACTTAGCAATTAATTTGTTTCAGGACTTACTCCAGTTGAAAGAAAAACCCACTAACCTCTAGTAAGCATCTCTGTTATGCTAAAATGCCGTAAGTTACCATGCCGAATTCAGGAGATAAGAAAGTTTTTCATCTAGAAGCCAGCAGAGAGCCCACGCAGAGCCCAGGAGGAACTTTTAGGGGCACTAAGCAAAAGTTTGGTGAAAAAATAATGGATGCTTAACAGAAGAGATTGAAAAGCCTCACAAGAGGTTTGTCAGACCCGTTGAAGGAGGGAGCAATGTGGTTGGCCCAAACACCACATTTAGATGAGGGTAGGGTGGCTTTGGGCTGCACTGAGTGGATCGCACTTGCCTTATTTTGCTAAAGAGAAATAGAGTCATTTCGTTTCACACAGGTTAAACAAAGAGGCTGAACTGCAGGAAAGCACAGTGTTTTACTCAGCAAGATGTTAATAATTAGCCAAAGTGTCAGAGGAGTTGAGAACAAATTGTGCGCTTTCAATATAATTCCTTCTCTTTCTGCAATATATATGACTACTGCGTTTTACTGATACAATCTCCACCTTCTTACAACCTGATATACCGTGCATGAGGAAGATCTCATACAAATTTTCCCCTTTCAAGTAGAAAGCTGTTACTATATCTACTCCTAAGCTGAAGTATGTAAAAAAAGAAAAGAGAAAGTGATGTGAACTAAACTGAATATAGCTGGATTATTAGACTAGAAATGTTTCTTGGTTTTCGTTTGGGTTTTTTTTATGTAACAGTATATATATTTAGCTTAAAATACAATTACTTTGAATTTCTAGTATTTTGCCTGTATGATTTAGTAATGAAGGATGGTTTGATGGAAATGAGCTTGACAATGGAAAAGTAATTTTGCATCAACTGTACGTGTTTAAAACTGTCCCCACACGAAAGCCTTTCTTTAGGGGAACATCAAAGGAACACTTGGTTTCTGAAATAAAGCAAAATTGTGAAAATGTCTATACCTTCAATGGGTTTATCGGCAATCCCATCTCGATTGTCATTGTCTTCTGGCTTTGTTACTACCATGGATGTCAGTGGCGTTACAAACTTGTATTTTAATGAGAGATCCAGGGCTTCAGCTGTAAGATTCTCCTTTTCTTCTCCTGTAGCTGCAATACTGAACACAGGTAGAAACTCCTAGCATCAGTGATTGCTAAATTACTCACTGAACTCTGGATTAAATATTTTCCTTTCAAGTGAAGTCACTTCTCTGCAGCTAATTCATCAATAAGGAATATTTTTTACAGTCTAATAGCATTTCTGATTTCACTGGCTACCTAACAAAAAGGCAAACCTGTGCTTTGTATTTGCAACCTGGAACAGAAATGCTGAGGTTCAGGAGGAGAATAGGAGGAGGGGATTTTCCTTACTGTTTTTAACACTTTCCCATTGACATCTCAGTGTGATGTGAATTTCAGTTTCACATCCTAGAAGTTTCACCAGTCAGATGGCTTAATGGGTTCATAGCAAAGATGTTATTCTATTTATAATTACCGTTTTTCCAGGAGTTGTTCAATGGTGAGATAAGCCCAGAGCCTTTCAATGTACTCTCCAAATATGTAATCTTGTTCTTGGAAAGCTTTAGCTGTTTGCTCAGCGTCTTGTTGTGTAGTATATGACAGGGCGTCATTTGCCTGTTAGGAATAAGGAAATTGCTCTGTATCACAAGTAGCCAGAGAATTCCGGAACCTCCCAAAATCAAGACCTTCACATCAGAAAATCTTATTAAATTGAAAAAGAGTCTGGTCTTACACAGCACTTGCCCAGGAAATAGTTAATGTTGTATCAGAAGCTTTGTTCCGTTGCTTCTGTGAAAGTTAGTGTACACTATAGGACATCACGCAGTTTCCAAATTCACGTGGCATTTTAGTTCATTAGAATTTGGCTACTCAGGATTTAAAGAACTTTGATTATTATGCTGATTTCACTCAGGAACTTCTTCAAGCAGATATGCTGGCTAACTTACCAATAATACATTATTTGTATTTGAAATATACCTTATTTCATATAATACATTTAATGCACCACAGCGCATGGTGTATATATGGTGAATCTACGCAGTTCACAGTATTTATGATAACGTGATCTGTAATATGTTTGTGTCATGTTTCTTGAGTATCAGGGGCAAATATTTTTACAGAATCCAGATCTGGAGAGGTATTTAGATCACTTGATTCATATTAGAAGTAGACTTCTATTTTTAAGAGGAAAGCATTTCAGATATTCAGCTGGCTTATCATAGAATGATGAGTTGGAAGGGACCTGATCTTATCCATCAGTTTTCTTCACCCAGTGAAGACTAATGACTGTGAAGACTGACGATTTGCCTCCTGAAAGAGTCAGCTAGGTTATTTAGAGACTAAACTAAAAAAAAGAAAAACACAAAACCCAAACAACCTGTTAGCAAAGCTAATCCTGTCACGCTGCACAATATTGTTCCAGGCTGACCCTATTATACCTGACCGAGTTAGGTAAGTAACTTGCAGTTCCAAAAGCAATGATTTTGGCATATTTAGTTTCTCACCTATACTGTACCAGTAAATATTCTAAGTATTGCCAGCTTTGAACAATCAGACATTTAATGTACCTTACTTAAGTCAAAGAAATCCATACTTACACCTTCACCTCTGACATCTACAGTCAAACTGTTTTGGTTGTTGTCTATAAAGCGCCCAGCCACTACAATCTCAGACCCATCATAGAAATGCTTAAAACTGGTTTTAGTTAGGTCTGATATTTCATTTTCTGGGTAGTTTAATTCCACATCCGTGAGCATAGGATTTGACACTTCATCATAAAACCCCTACAGGACAGGAAAAAAAAAAAAAAAGGAAAACATTTAACTACCATTATTTCTTTAATTCATAGGTGCCCAGAATTCTTTAATTCATTCTGTGCCCAGAAACATCCTGCTATTTCAGCAATGGAAACTGAAAATGTATTTTAAAAGAAACATTTAAATATTCAGTCTGTACAGTTATCTGAATTAATGTGTACCTCATCTAATTTAAGTGATTACTGTACCTGAAGCTGTAAGGCTGCATCAGAGTCAGGATAAATCCGACGGGCCAATCCTTTATTCTCCAATGCCATCTTCTCCAAGAAGTTGTAGTCAACACCATAGCCAAACCCAAGATTGTATAAGGGATATTTTCCTTCTATGGCTTTTTTTACATGCGCCTGAATGTCCTCAGTATTTGATATGCCTGCACCAAACCAGAAAAATTTTCAGTTTTCTTCATAAATAGATAAAATTACCACAAAATGAAATGTGGCTAGTCATGTTCAGATCTCTTAGGAGGCACTATCAAAAACATGTTTTAATAGTATGATGCTGGTATAGTAGCATTTAAATCATGAAAACATCCAGAAATCAAAGATGGAGACCAATTTTAACTGAGCATTTTTTTGTTAGTTAATTCACTCTATTATTCCATCCAACACAAACTTACCTACGTTTGGGTTGCCGTCTGTTAACATGATAATTATAGAAGCGCTTCTCTTGGGCACAAGGTTTTCCTCATGAGCAGCATTCAGCATATCAATTCCTCTCATTACACCACCATGTAAATTCGTCACTGCAAGGCAGATATAGAAATTTGGTTTCAGCAAACAGTCAAAATAAAGGCCCATTTTTCACTGCAATCTGACAAGATCTTGTTACAGCACAAAAATTAAAGATTTGGGTCTGCAAGCAGGGGGATGTTTACACAGAAAAATACCCAGACTTCGGAAACATAAGAAAAAATAGATGCCATGTTCTGAGTAAATGTAAACTTTAGGAGTGTCTCATCAGTAATAAAATAAAATAAAAAAGTTGTAGCATTGTGTTCGCAGACTGAACTGATAAATTAACTTATGCAATGACCTATTGGCAAGCCCAGTAAAGTACTTACTGCCTTCAGTGTCAATGCCTCGAACAAACTTCCTTGCTTCATCCAAATTCTCAGGAGTGGCCTTGATTAATGTTTCTTTCCAGGTGTGTACTTCACTACCAAACAGTATGAAATTGAAGAAGTCATCTTCTTTAATGTCATCTAATATTTTTAGAAGTGCTTCTCTTGTCTATAAGACAAAGAGATTTAAATGTATGGTTCAACATTCAACAAAATAGGTGCTTACATATTTTACATGATTAATCTCTCAGCATTTGGGTATTTTTAACTTTTACGCACTATGTTGTGCAAAAATTCTGAGCTTGTGCTGTCCTTCCTAGTCCCTGTGTCTATTTCGGAGTAACTCTAGTGAAGTCAGCCAGTTGCAATTACATCTGGTAAATCTTTGTAGCTGAGAGGAAAATCAGGTCTCATGTCAAGGATCGCTGCCTACTCTGTGGTAGGCTGGCATGGCAAACTGAGAGGGATGGGAAACGGGTAGCTACAGCTTGGTGGAGAAGCTCATACACAGCAAGTGTGGATATTTTAATGCAGCACCAAAACCCGAAAATTCTCAGCATTAGCTTAGAATGAGGAGTCCTCACTATAAGAAGAGCTGCCACTTCCCAGAGGAGACAGAATGAACAATATAGATAATGCACATAACGCTGTATGCACATCTTAATTTTGGAACTGTCCAGGGCACATGACAGAACTCTCTGGAAACATTGACATTGAGAGTTTTGAACTAATCACATTTATAAGTAAGTAAATGTAGCCTAATATATAGAATTTTGTTCTACAGTAACGCTTCAAACTAGTACTTCTGGTACTGAGCATTAGAGAGGTCACAGCATAAACCCACTTTGTCCAGCTTAAGCTTCACATAAGCACTAGAAGCCACCACGCCCCTTCCATCACAACAGAGGCGCTTCCAGTGGGACTTAATAGTAATGTAATAACTTACCTGTTCTATTTCTCTTCCAGACATTGAGCCGCTAATATCTATTACAAAAATAACATTCTTGGGCAACTTTGGAAGATTTGTTGGTGCAAAGAAGTGTACAAAGTAGCCATTGACAATCTGAAAAATAAAATGTAAAAAAAACCCAACAACAAACCAAAAACCCCAAAAACTTTTATATATCATAAAGATAGAATGGATAAAGAAGAAATTACTCTCATTTAGTGTTTAGCCTGTGAGTGGACTAATAGGCTTTGATGGCCCTGACCAGTTTCACCTCCGTCTATGGGCCAAGGAGCTTCATTAAGTGTAAGCCTGGGCCTTTAGTCCCCGCCTGAGCGACGCTGTAAGATTGCCTGTCTCCAGCTGTGTCACAGCCAGACCCGTTCCTGTCCATGGACTCCACTGGTTTGGATGCTACCCTGCAGACTGACTTCTCACCTCGACCTTGGGCTGCCTCATCACCACAAACTTGCCTGGTGACCTGGACTCTCTGTTGAATCTGACTACCATCTCTGGGTCTGCCTTGCTCAGGTACTGTGGGGAGTGGGCTGGTGGCTGGCGAAGCCCCCATGCTGTCAGCTGTGTTGTCACGCGCAGGTCCTGTCCTTTAGGGAACAGCTGACCCTCGCTTCTCACTGACCTTTACTATGCAAGCTAAGCTGTTCAACAGTTCAAAATTTCCAGCTGTCAGCTTTACCTGCAAATTATCTGGAGTTGTTCTTTTCACATCATATCTTACAGTAAAATCCCCGTCCAAGACAGACTGTGAGCAATTTGCACAGGTTCGCTGCTGATCAAGAGTTGGCTTGAAAGAGATGTAGCCCTGAAAAGAAAAGCTTTCATTAGATCTGAACCTTAATAAGCTGAAAATTTTCTACAGAACAAAAAGAAGTTTGCATTTTTGTAAAGCTATTATTATTTATATAAAAAAACATTTTATAATAATACATGAAAATAACCTCTTTTATCAGGTTAGGTATTAGCTTGTATGCATATGTTTTTATACACTTATTGATGGGTAACTGATATGTGAAGGCTGCTATTAGAGCTTTCTTCATTTGTTTACTTCCCCATCTTCCTCGGTTCAGCCCTCCACTCCAGAGGACTTCTTTGGATATTGGGCATTCTATGTCTTAGGAATTCTACCACCTCCATGCATGAGAAAACTACTTCCTACTGACTCAGTTCTTCTGTAAGAAATAGTTCTATTGGTAGCTGGGTTTCCAACTACCGCTGTGGGACAAGGCCTACCAGTGTGGGTACAGTACCGTGCTAACAGCTACATGGCTTCTGAACAGCATGGAGATGACCTTTAACTTGCTAGCTTGGAATTCAGAGCTCATTTGCACAGACAAGCCTTTACTGCATTTTCTCTTTTTTTTTTTCCCTCTCACTTCCATTGCCAGCCACTACAGCACTTCTACACTGACATTGTTATTTCAGAATTATAACCGTGATAAATAAATTATGAATGCAGTAGCCATTGTACCTTTTTCTCTGAAAAAGTTTTTTTAATGACATTTTGTAGATCATTGGTGATGAATGTTCCTTCTGCCTCCAGATCACTGATACCCTGGGGCTCAAAGATATTTACTTCAATCTGAAATATTAATTGAAAATTCATTGTCATTGTTTACCTCACAATATATCAACTTATATCAATATATACGATTTATATCAATTATAGATATCAATCACTTATATCAATATATATCAACTTATAACAATATATCAAGTCAGAAACAAAGCTAGAAACAAAAAACCCCTAATAGAAATATGACTTGTTTGAAAGCTAGATACTGGAATTTTGTAAAATGTCAATAAATACTCAAGTCCTTGAAAAATATAACCCAGCCATTAGCTGTGAGTTGTGCCCAACTTCAACCTGTATTTCAGTATGCCTTCTATCATAGTGTGTTTAAAATAATGCTGCATCTACTCTTATAGATGCTTAGTTTTGTAAGGATTTTTACATGTATTTTCTGAGCATAAAAAGGAGGAAAAAAAAATTGCCTAAGAGATGGGTTTTAGCAAGGCAGATAGGAGTGATTAAAGACAAGTTTTGACACACAAAAGCCATGGTATTCTAGAACAGGATGTATGTATCACTAATTTAAGATTATATAGTTTCATAGTGGTGTGAGAAAGGTGTAGTTTATGCTATAAAGACATTTATAAAAGCTATTAGTCTTCTGTTTTACCCCAGGACATCGTAATGGCCTTTTCAGGTTTCCATACATCATTTCTTTTGGAGGCTTAGGAGCTGAGTCAATTTGTCAGGCTTACAAATAAAAACCTGCACTAAAGCATAGTGGTGTGGACTCCCCATGTGATTTGTTAGAAATATTATCATGGGCCTTTAGCTCACCTGTGATGCAGTGGGAATGACCATGGTACTCCACTTTCAACAGATGCACAGAATTTCATCACCTCTTAAGTTACAGTCTAATTTGATACAGTTTGCCATTTACCTCAAAATCTTTGACAAGCTGCTTTGGTTTTACTTTGATGAACATCTCATATTTTCCAAACTGTCGCTTCAGCAGTTCCTCATATGTGAGTTCAAAAGTGACTTTACTGGCTGCTTCGATGTTGACTGAGACGGTGAATTTTTCTGTTTTTCTTCCTGAAGCTCTGTATTTAAGTGGGTGAGGAAAAGAATATCTTTATCCTCTTTCTCATTATTTATTTTTTGGGTTGGTGGAGTATGATTTTCAAAAAGGAGTAAAACAAAGATGAAAATGTTGATCTATCACTAAAGTCATACTCAAACTATAGACTTTATTTAAGTTTCCCAGTGAGCTTAATCCCGGGAACAGGTCATACAAAGTCAGTGAAAAGTACAGAAAATGTCTTTCTATAATTGCAGATACTGCCTGCGTAGTCGGAAGTTGTATTTTCTTTTTATCATTTACACTACACTAACTCTAACTTAATTACTGGTTTTTTTGTCCTATATAAAGAAAACACAAACCACTTCAGAAATATGCCATAACAAAGTCTTTCCAGCCTCACAGTTTGCTCTGGGAAGATGGTGTGGAAGCCACAGAAGTCATCATTCTTACTTGACAAGACCAGCAGTTTGTCCCTTTGAAACAGCCTTCTCATATTGCTTTTTTGCAACTTCTTTTTCCTTTATAGTTCCAGGGTAAGTGACACCATCAATTGTCCTGCAGATGAAAAAGTCCTGGTTTAGCTGAATGATTTGCACCAGTATATGAAAATTTACTATAGGCAATTCTCTGTTTATTGATTGGTTTGCTAAAAAGCACTTTCAGGAATCTGATATTGCCAAGCTTTGAGCACTTGCACTGAAGTTAGACTTCTCAGTGAATTTAGCTGGAATGAAGAGCTCTGTGCTTAGTATCTTCAGAGAATCTAAACCAATTTTTACTTTGAAAATGAATTAGATCAAAACCGGGGTGATAGCAACACTACTTACAACTGCCATATTCCTACACTTCAGCAGCTCGACCATCTCATCTAATGGCAAGCTGACTCTGGATGAGGCTCATTTGTGCAAATGTAGCTGTCCACAGATTAACATTTCATCCTTAGGCTCCTTACACAGTTAAAAAGGCATTTCTCATAGGGGATTCATCTCTTCCTGCAGGAAGAGCTCTAGCATGCAATACGAGTAGTTCTGCCCTAAAAGCTGCTGTTTCTTTTCACTGAAAATAAAACAGGCTTAGTGTGATTAGCAGAGATGGATGTAAGAAAACCTCATAATGGTGTGAGAATTGTGTATTATTGCAACTAAAGGTAAAAATGTAAAGGAATAATTCTATTTCCTGCCTTTCATTCAAATATGATTTCTAAAGGAAAAGATAAATTAAGCTATAATGCCGTCAGGGAAATTAAGTAATGGAACTTTCCTGGTTTGATAACGCCAGAGTAAGTGAGTGGTATTTCTGAAAAGGTGAATGGATCTCCAGAGATGATCCCCCATTCCCTAAGATCCATGATGATGAATAGAAATAATTGATAATTAGTCAGCTTTTCTATAGATGTACCAATGTTTGCTTTTCTCCATGTATCTTGCAGGTTAATAGTACCAGAAAATTACCCAGGAGGCATTTAGAAATCTATCAAATGGCAAAGCAAAAATGAACATTTGGGTTCAGTTTCTCCCAGTGGCACTTGCACAGGTTTTTAGTCTTCTGTGACAGTATTGTAAAGATTACACACATGCTGAAGTTGGTAATGAAGGCTGTCTTAGGGAGTTCAACATCAAAGAAGACTTCTTTGTGCACATTTCCACGATTGACAGCTCGACTAGTGATGACATTGTGCGCAAATCGGGAAGTTACTTTACTATCAATTTTCATGCTATAGATTTCTATCCCATTGACAACCTGTAGATTGAAAAATGAAAAAAGAAAAAGAGAGCTAGTTGTTACATTGATGTCTGTGTTAATCGGCTATAATAATATTTTTAAAAAGAAATCATGGCAGGACATTCTATCACTTCAAAGCAAAACAGGAAAGACCTAATTATAAGAACTGGAGCACAGCTGTGTTTCCTTGGATATCTATCGCACTGCCATCATGGTGCTGTTCCACAAGTTGTAACTACAGCCTCTTTAACAAAATACTTCTACCACAGCAAAGATACTGCCATTATAAGAATCAGGGTTTTTTCTCTACTGAGACTGTGACTCTTGTTTATGATTAGTCAAAGAGCACAACAACTGACTGCTGCTTCACTGAGACTGTAATTATCAGCTGAGCGATTGACTCCTAGAGCAGGGATATAAGCAGTCATTTTGTTTAAAAATAGACTTAAACAATTCCAGATGGCTCAAATTCCATTTTATATTATTCTCAACTTTCTCATAACTGGGGTTGATTCTTCTCTAAACAAGGAAATGGGTAAGGCAATACTTAATTTCTTTGAATGCTCAGCTATAAGGTTGCGGGAAACAATGAAAGCATAGGTAACAACAGATGTGACTCCTTAGGCAACTCCACAAGACCACGGTCAGCTTCTTGCAGCAAAACCCACACTGGAAAGAATCTTGGAGTTTTTATGGTGGGCCCGATCTCTGGCTGGCTGGTTAGGAAGGTACCCAAACAATCAAAGCGTTTAAGCATTGCTGAAGTGGAGTCCAGATGCCAAGTGGATCAGCATCAGAGATGAGGTCTCTTGCCTTCCTTAGAAATAACTACAACATCAAATAAAAATAAAAATAAAAGCAGCATAGAATGGATATCTGTTAGAAATACAGAATGACTTCAAACAACTTTGCTATTTATTCAAACACAATGAAGCTAAAAATCATTTGTTCATTCTCTTTCTTGTCCAGGAGTTTCCATCAGAGCTTGGTAAGGAACTGTCTAGTTAGTCCTACTGCCTAAACCAAGCAGTGTTGGGCTATCCCCCTCGTCACACACGTGCAGAAATATCCATTTGCTCAGACTGGACTCACAGAAACATGCTGTGAACACAGAAAGTATATTCCTGTTGCTACAAATCTTTCTCAGTAGCCCGAACAAAACCAAGCCTTACTCACCAAGTCATTATCAGCATTTCGTTTCTGAAAAGAGAAAAAAAACACAAGGAAAAAAATCATGACTAAGGTAGGAAAGCTGCATTTAGAAATAAATCACTTAGTACCTATGTAGTTGTCTTCTGCTTGCAAGTCCAAAGAAGTTGTCTGGAAGAAGGAAGGCTTGAGAAAGGTCCTCATTAGTAAACTGAAGTAAATTTGAGAAAAGAGCAAGTAAGGCATCTGAAGAAGGTATAATCTGCTTATAGCATTCCCAGTTTTGGTGAATCTTTTGGTTTTCATCTGATTCTAGGCCATCTCAGATACCATGGGTTTGAAAGTTAAACTTTGAATGTTGCTGATTTTGTATTTTGCTCACAAAGAGACAAGAAGATGTTATCTTCTTTGGGCTGAAAACCAGTAATGGACTGCCTGAGAGATGAGTGGAAAGTGAGAGGAAAAGAGGTTTGAATGCTCAGTGCCATTTATATTTAAATGTCGTTGAGACTAAAGAACACACTAAAATCTGCTTAATGCGGCTTCCTTGAGTACAGGTTGGCTGTATGGTGACATCAAAGTAAAACCAGAATATCTTGTCCTGAGGGTAACATCTTTTTCTTGGGAATTTCTGATTCAGGGTCCTATGGTATATATTTTGTCTTTTCACACTAATTCTCCTTTGGAAGAAAAAAGGGGTTTATATCAAAGCATAAAAAACCAGTTTGCACATTTTTTTGCAGTCACACATACTTCCAAACTATCAGGCAGACTCATCCTTACACTCTTTCAAACTTACTCCTAAATTTTTCCTGTTTCACCCCAGCAGCCTCTCATTCTAACATGAATCAGTAAAAGCTAATTCATCAGGCTTACAGAGAGGAGACGCGGTCACTATGAAAGGTTGCTTGGAGGGGAAAAAAAAAAAAAGCTGTTAGGACTTTTTTGGGGCATATTTGCTCCCAGAGTAGGCGCAAATATCAGAAGATCTATAAAATACCATGTGTTCTCTTCTGAAAGAGAGAACAGGTTTCAAACATACTTACTGAATCATGTTAAAATAACAGCTTGTGTAACTCAATTCCCGTAAGCTCAGAAGCAAATATCTTATCTCTTTTGGCTCTAAGAGCCTCACGGGTCACATTTTGTGCAAGCGTGTTTACCTGCTCCACCAAATAGAGGGGTAAAGACACCGACAGATATACATCGTGGGTACATTTATGTCTTTTGCTACCTGTCACGGTTGGGAGTTTTACAGGCTGGAAACTGAGACACAGAGGGTTACTTTTTGTTTATTTTGGAGGGTTTTTTTCAAGACACTATATTAAATCTATGAAAATGCAAGGTTTTTGGGGGCGGCTTCTCAACTTCTCTGAGTCTGGCCAAAAAGTCTATGTATGTTTCTCCAGGTTCCTCTTTCAAACTGTTGTTGCCATACAGGTGATTTCTGTGTGTACGTGTCTCCTATTTCATAAACCTATGTGGGTTTTTTAAATGCCTGTGTAAATTCTTTCCAATTCAAATCCTTCCTTTCCAAAACGTAAATTACCTTTTCTGTATTTATTCTCTCATTACAGCTAATCGTTTTCCCTTACAAAACATTAACTGAGGTACGGACCCTGGGAAATGAAAACCTAGGAGTCACTGAAATGCCAGTTTGTTTGGTACAACCTTTTCCTTAAAGTGGAATTACCAAACAGTTTAAGAATATAAAAAACCTACAAAAATGAGTTCTTTAGTTAGAAATTCTGAAATTCTACCTACTACCTCTTAAACTAAAAGACTCTTTCCCCACATTTAATTTTACAGAATTGCTGTTGTGCACATTCTTTATCAGAATTATGGGTTCTACAGCAGTTTTGAAAGAGTTCTGTTCTGATTATGTAAATAATTCGGGGAGTACTCTGCCATTTTCATTGGAAAAGAAAATACAGAAAAATATCCCAGTGAAAGGTATTAGTTGCTTTGTACTTGGGCTGATCTTCAATACTCAAACACAGCTGGACATTGTCCTGGGCTACCTGCTTTAGCTGACCCTGATTTGCAGAGAGGAGGGGATTAGGTGACTCTGGGATTCTGTGATTTTTTTTTAATCTTAATGATTCGCCTGTATGTAGCTAGAGACCTCCCTAGCATCAAGGCCATTTTAAGCTACGTGGGCAGAAAGTGATAGTGTCCCGTTAAATAATACGGTATGCAACTCTAGACCAAACTGAGATTTTCATGTCGTCTACCTTGTGTCATTACAGTTACTTGATAAAATGCTTCTGTAGTGTTTCCACATATTTACCTGTTGTACCAGTTATTAATTTTTTTCGGTTGTATAAAAGTAATGAACTCTGTTTTTGTTTAATTCTGTTTTGCTGTGGCAACAGCAAAGAATATAGGTGCAAACAATTTGTAGAAACTGGAGAGGAAGAGCAGAGGAAAAAGGAAGTTTGAACTCTGAAGAAAGCAGGGAGTGAAAAGAAGGCTCCCATTACAGTACTTGCTGAAAGAAGTCCTGATTTTACAGCTTGTGAAACTAAAACACAGCATGACTAAAAGATACAGCAAAACCGGTACAGTTAACTTGAAGTGACCTCTGAGAATTCACAACACTGAATGAGGTATTTGCATACATTCCTAAGTGCTACACAGAAAAAAATAAGGCATGAAAATTATTTCCAAATCTACAGCAACATTAAAGATTTCACCATACCAAGTGATGCTAATTGGAAATCACAGACGATAATGCAGCTAAGCAATGAAAACTAAACTTCCTCGTGAACTGTGTAGGTGTCTTGCTGCTGACAAACTGAGACAGTTTTCTCTGGAAGGCTGTGTCATCGCTACCTGTGCTTTGAATGCTTTGAATATGTAGTTCTAGGGATAGTTTTTAATATAGAAAAAATTTCCCCTCCCTTAGTAGCTGCACGCATAGGAACAAGGTGTACAAGTGCATGTAGTGATCTTTGATCTGGATTTTTGTTCAATTTTCAGCAGAATGGGAAAGCCAATTGTGTTTACTCAACTATGGCTTTAAAAGCAGCTTTTACAGCTTGAAGGTCATCAGCCAGCCAGACTTCCAGCAATGCCTCATCACTCCTCACTGGCATACTACTTGTTCAAAGGAGCTAAGACAGGGATGGGGACAAAGACTTTCACACTATACAGCAATCTCCTCCATTTCAATCAAATTAAATTTGCATAAAACATACAACAACACTGGGAGAATCAACCATCTTTTCTGTAGTGTTCTGCATGAAGGGATGGAGCACTGCACTGAGCTTTGGCCGCTTTCCATTTAGAAAGGCTTTAGCATTGCAAGACATACAGAGAACAACTGGTAGCACGATAATCAGGAGGGAAAAGCTACATTATACCCGGGCTACACAATGGTTAAATAATCCATGGCATCTCCAATGCGCAGCAATAAATAACACAGTGATTTTTAAAAGTTAGATATGTTATTATCCTGATTTTCAAATTAAAAAGTCCAAAGACCATAACCTAATCAACAGAAACTAACTGTAAATGGCTTTGTCCTGTTCTACCCACTAACCTACGAGGCTCCCGAAAGAGATTTGCCCCATGTAGCTTTTCAGACTATGTAACTACTGAGAGAGAGAAAAGTAATTTACTGAGGTGAGGAGTAGTGACCAGCAACTTAACTGAAGGAAATTAGCAGAACATCAGTAAGCACTGCCTTACTCAGAGTTCCTGTCAAACCCAGAATGGCCTCTTTGAGGGACAGAGACATATTTCATGTTATGCTAACATGCAAATCTTTTGAGAAAAATCTTTGGATCACTTGGATAGTGGAGATATTTATCTGGATGCCATGTTACATCTCTATTTTTTGCTACTTGGAGGCATCTTTCCATTGATATTTTGCATTGCTAAAGTCAGTTCCCTGGCAGCACTGATTGTTTTACACATTTAAATATATGACCGCTAAAACATTTTACCATTATGTGGTGTTAACAGGGAAAACAGAGGAAAAGGATGCTTTTAAAAAGAGAGATAGGAGAGATGGCTAACCCAAAACTGAGGCTGATGAGAGGTAAACTAGTCGGAGTCCCACATCTGACCTTGTGTTCACTGGTAACAGAGAACACAAAGCTCCTGGTGGCAGCACTGTATGAACTCTCTGATAAATGTTGATAAATGGCAGGAAGTTAATCTATGAAGAATGGGAGGCCCATACATGGCTGCTTACTTACCTTGATGTTTCTGACGTGTGTTACCAAAAAGTCTGATGAGGCAAAGGCAGGAATCAATAGCAAAATACAAAGCAATAGATGGTTTTCCATTTTGGAAAAAAGTAAGGTTCCAATGTGAACGATACACATAAATATATAATTCTTTGTTTACTGAGTGTTAATAAATAACTCAGTGTGAAAAGTGAGATTAACCATTAGGCATTTGGGAAAAATCAAATACTGAATTTTGAATTTGCATAATCTGCAGAATACCGTTACAAAATACTGTTACAGAATTTACAGGCTATTTCAGAATGTCTCTTCTATGTAGTATCTCCAAATGAAAATTCAACAGCCATTTCTGAACAGGCAACTGAGATTGATCTCTGCTCCAGACTCGCCTCTTTTCCAAACGAAAACCATCATCTTCCTGATACCTTCTTAAAGGCTGTCCCTGCCTCAAATTTATTGCAGCTGTAGTGGAGCTTGCAGTCTCTTAAACCCATTTATGCTCCTTTCCAAAGACTACCTCCTGTAATCCTGCATATCACTCGGGTACCCGCTATAGGTATCACTATTTGACACGTGTCCTGCCTAGTCCAGAAACTTCATATTACACACTTCCCTGTTCATCTTCACAGCTGAAACCCTGGGCCAAGCTCCCAGGGTCTGGCATCTCGCACAATCGATACCCATTCAGCCTGCTCCTGCAAGGCTCCCTTTCTTTATTTGTTACCTCGACAGCGTTAATTCTCTCTTCATCTTTTTAGCTGTCGTCATCTTTTTAACTGTTTTCATGAAACACAGACTTTGAGGGATGGGAGTTAAAAGCTGAGTGATAATATTCAGGTTTCCAGGATTTGGAGTATTTCATTTTTCCCGCAGTCTGAGCTGTGTGAGGGATACAGGACAGGTCTGGGAGCTCCTTTTAAACCATTCCGGAGCTTTTTAAACCAATTCTCTGCCCTGTTCAAAGGTGACAGGCTGGCTCTAGAGAGCACCTGTGCTCTGCCAGGCCTCCCCAGCCACCCCGCACCCCAGGGTGCATGGCAGGGTGCTGGGGCTCCTTGTGGTGCTCTCCCCAGGGATGTCTCCGTGTCCCCCTTCCCACCCTTCCCCGGGGCTCAGCACACGGAGCAGCACGCCAAGGACCCTCGACAGACACTGTTTTTGAGGAGACGGCTTTGTTTAACTAGAGGGAAAGCCAGCCTCATCACGACTGATTACCGCCTGCCTCACACCTCCCTCACTCTCCCTGCCCGCTCTTAACATGGCCGCCTCACCCGCTTCCAAAATGGCCGCCGCGGCGCCGCGAAGCGCCCGCACCGTAGAGACGTGCGGCGGTCCGCCCTGCGCGGCTTCTCTATGGCAGTGGGGCGCCGCGGCGATCTCTATGGCAGCGGCGGCCGCGCTGGCGGGCGGGCGGGCCCTGGCCGCCGGGCACTGAGCGGGCCCGGGCGGCGGGAGGATGGCCCTGGCCGCCTACTGCTTCCTCCGAGCCGTGGGGAAGGGCAGCTACGGGGACGTGAGCCTGGTGCGGCACCGGCAGGACAGCAAGCAGGTAGGGAGGGGAATGGCCGTGGCCTGGTCTGGGGGTGCCGCCGGGCCCGTGGGCTGGCCGGGGGGTGCGGCCTGTGGCCCTGGCCACAGCCCCGGGCACCAGCCGGAGCGTGGCCTGGTGCCGGGGTGCGGCTGTGGCCGTGGCGCGGTGTCGAGGTGTGACTGCAGCCACGCGAGCTGGGCTTGTCCCTCGAGGTGCTCCTGCTTTCCTCCCTTGGCTGTGGAGACTTCTCATAAGGCTGCGGAGAAGACTCTTTTTTTTTTTCCCCTTTTAATTTCAAAAAAACCCACATAAAATCAAAATCCTCATTTTTTTTTTTATTTAAGTGAAACTGTTTCTTGTTTTTATTTTTAAAAAATGTGTAATGCCTTTTTTGGGGGAGGAAAACCTAGCTTTGTTAGTCCTTTGGGTGACAGGAAAATACAGCCTGCTCTTTTTAGCGGGAAACAGAAAAGGTGGCTCTTGGCTTGTTATCACTAGTGTGGTGGAGATAAAAACGATAGCAAAGATGGAAAAACCGGCTTCTGGTGTTGGCTTTCACTGGCATCAGCTCTACGGGAGGAGGACCGGATTTGTGGCTGCTGTATTGACTGCGGCAGAACCTGATGAAGGTTTGGTTATGTCAGAGTTGAAGTGCAAGGCATTTGCCTTTTGGTTGGGAATTTGAAGTAATCTGTCTTGCTTGGCCAAAGCAGATGTGTTTGATAGAAAATGCAAGAGGATAAAGGAACGGGGATGGAGAACATCCATAGAGCAGCACTGCAGGAACCTTGGTTGTGAGCCCTGAGATTAGGATTTGACTGGAGATGATGGGAGGAGTGTTTGTGCCCAGCGGTGATCAGGAGGTGCGTCCTTTCCAGGTGAAGGCAGGGAAGAGGCTGGAATCCAAAGGTGAATCCCTACAACCTATGGACTGGGTAGCAGCGATGGCAGTACTTGTTCCCTCTGGACACTCACCACGGTGCATAGTCCAGTGTCCCCCAAAGAGTTGCTAACCTTGTGGTCCTGAAAGTAAATAGTGCATTGAGGTGACTTTCGACCGTATCCAGGTCCTGGGATTTCGCCTCTTTTCCTTATCGTGATCATTAACATTAGCAAGAGTCTTGCTTCCTTATCATTGTTATTTTATCTTAAATATTTGATGCATTTTACTGTGTCTTATCTTTTGTCAACTTTTATAAACTTTCTTCTGTAGCAGGATGATCAGGTTTGGTTTTTTTTTGGCTTTGGCATAGTGATACATGTTCTGTGAAAGAAATTATATTTTATTTAAGTGTATTTGCTGTGAACTGAATGCTATTTTTTTTTGTGGAGAAAGTCCAGTGGCTCCAAATGTCTGAACCAAAAAACAATAAATCCAGTTTATACAGTTTGTTATCAAATAAGGCAGAAGAGCATCGCAATAGACTTCTAGGAATCTTTTCAGGATGACATGCTCATTACACCAAATATAGCCAATGCCAGGTTTAAAGTTAAGCTATATGCATGCTTTTTGCATTTTTGTAGTATATCGTCTAAAGACAGGTGCTGATACAAAGCTAAAAGGTTTTGGTTTCCATTCCCAAAGATACATTTGCAGTTGGCGTGTCACATAGAACATATTAGTTTCAGAATTTCTATTTTGTTTTAAACTTAGGTGATCCTGTACACAATTAATTTTGTTATATTCTTCTTGGGAGCTGTGATCCGTCACAGGTTGTAAGAATTGAGGAGCTTGTCTAATATCCAGCAGACTTCTGAAACACGAAATCACGAGGTACTGTTGATTTCTGTGTAATTGGTTCCCTCGGTATATGGGGAGCAGTCTTCCTCAACACTAATTAAACATGCTGGATTAAATTAATAGGGCCAGCCTGGGAAGTAGACATCCTAAGCAATTGCCAAGGACACTGAAATTGAGTAAGTAAAAATTTTTTAAGATGTTTCAATTTAAAAGCTTTCAGGTAAGAGAGGGGTCAGGTGTATACCATGGCATGATTGTTCTGTGGAAAGCTGATGCCCTAAAAGTGATTACCACAAAATTTACATCAAGAAGAGTAAATCTTATCATTCAGGTAGATGACTAGAATAGCCACTCCTGTTCCACTTTTATGGCATAATGGTAGAAATGACGTATAACTGCTAGACAAACTGCAGTCTCCATGCAAAATAATGCGTGATTTCAAATACTGTAGTTCCTTTAGGTTTGGGGAATTCCCTAGGGCTCCTGCATAATTACTTTCGTCTCTCATGATATACCTTGTAATTTCTTTTACAGTATGTCATCAAAAAGTTAAACCTTAAAAATGCTTCCAACCGAGAGAGGAGAGCGGCAGAACAAGAGGCACAGTTGTTATCCCAGTTGAAACACCCGAACATAGTCACCTACAGAGAGTCCTGGCAGGGGGAAGATGGCCTGTTGTATATTGTTATGGGCTTCTGCGAGGGAGGAGACCTGTATCACAAACTTAAAGAGCAGAAGGGCAAACTTTTGCCTGAGAATCAGGTGGTGGAGTGGTTTGTCCAGATGGCCATGGCACTGCAGGTAAAATAAAGTATAACTTTGTCGCCTTCAGATATACATTTCATTTGGCTCTTTCTGCATTTAAAAATTCCAGTTAGACTGCAGACTTTGAATTCCAGTTAACATCTAAATACAGTGGTTATTAGTACATTAAGAATGTTCACAGGTCATTGTAGTCAAATTAACTATTCTAGGTAAGAAATTGCTGTCATATTTTATGTCTGTACCTCTGTGTCACAGTAGGCAGTGGTAACCTCCAGAGTGTTTGCAATTCTAGTCTGAAATACTTCTCTGGTTTGAAAGTTTAGATTAAATTTGCAAAATGTAGGGGTTTTCCCTTTTTTTTGTTTTTTAAAAAAAAGCAGATTATTTCAGAAGCATTTTGTGTTCTGTGGTTTTGATGGTGTTTTTTAATGGTAAATTTAGCCTACTAACTCATACTTTCTATTAAATCTTATCACACTCTGTGGAAATTTTAGTAATTGGAGATTATCAAGCTTTAAAGACAAGTTACAGTAATAAAGACCAGATGTAAATGTTAACACTAAGAAGTTGGACAGAAAATTCTATCTCAAAGTTGCCAATTGGGACCAGACACAGCCAAGACTACAGTACTGCCCTGTTCTTGTTTATTATAGCACTAATTTTATTCCCTGTTTACACAAAGCTCACATTGTATTTTCCACTGAAATTTTATGCTTAAGACTAAGAAATGATTGTCAAGAAACGGAGGCAGCAGAAAGTGAGTTAAAGTCTGAGTCTTAACTTTACATTTTTATTTCCTCTTTTCTGCTGGCTTGTTAGAACCACACAGGGAGATTTTGCTAAAGCTGTGCCAAGTTTTGGGTTCGTGTCTATATCGATCATTTTCAGTGTTAATTCACTAGTACTGTCTTTAGCAGGGAGACTCCCGACTTCAATAGTGATATGTGTCTTTTCTGTGTTTATATATTCCCTCTTTGGCTTG
This sequence comes from Rhinoptilus africanus, assembly GCA_013400135.1. Taxonomy (NCBI): domain Eukaryota; kingdom Metazoa; phylum Chordata; class Aves; order Charadriiformes; family Glareolidae; genus Rhinoptilus; species Rhinoptilus africanus. The sequence goes on along the minus strand of VXBO01010444.1, from coordinate 471,958 downwards.
TGTACTGTGATTTTACTTTTCAGCATAGCATTAGGAGTTACTTAACTCTATATGGTTTGTTTTCTTTTTCCCCCAGTATTTACATGAAAAGCACATTCTGCACAGGGATCTTAAAACTCAAAATGTTTTTCTGACACGAACGAACATAATCAAAGTGGGTGACCTGGGAATAGCCAGAGTGCTGGAAAACCAGTATGACATGGCCAGCACTCTCATAGGCACACCATACTACATGAGCCCTGAACTCTTTTCTAACAAACCCTACAACTACAAGGTAGAGTATGGTAATGCAAATGTTGTTTCTACTTTGTTAGACGACTTACTTTGTGTGTCTGAAAACTTTACAATCTTACCTATTGTTTTTAATTTCTTACTGCTTCCAACTCTCTTTGATGTCCCCAAAGACGAAACAAAAAAATAGGGGAGAGATTTGTAGGGATCTTTGTTTCTGGAACTGTTTGCTGCAGGAGGTGGGAAGTCGTAGCGTGTGATAAGTTATCACAGCTGAGGTGGTCGGTGCTGCCTGCACCTATCACAGCATGCCAATGAAAACAAAAATATCAGTCTGTTAGATAGCTGCATTTTCTAAATTTGTTATCTAACAGACAGGAAGCTTTATACTCAAAAGTCAGTATTAGACATAACAGCAGCATTAAAAAAAAACCAACGTGTTTTAAGTAGAGAAATAAGCAATGTTGCTGTGAATTTAAAATAAAATAAACCAAACAGGCTCTGTATACCTGTTCAGCTCTTGCTGCAAACCACCATAAATACGAGTATCTATGATGAGCAAGAGTTGAGGGGAAATGGTTCCTCCAACGAAAAATCAAAAGATTTTCACTTGCCAGTTTGAACCAATGTTGTACTTAAAAAGAAAACAAGCGAAAGCCTCTATGAACAGCAGGTTTCTACACTTCTTTTCATAAAAATCTGGTGATATTTGGAAGAAAATAATTCAGTTGATCAAAATTAAAAGAGTGAGACTGAAGCCAAAAGTTGGCAACAGAGTTTGGTCTTAATTAGTAATTGTCATTAAAGGCCTCTGAAAGCAGGTGACTAAGTGACAGGTGATAAAACTTCTACAAATAATAAAAGTTCCCCAAACTTTTTGCTTTTCCCTTTTTTCAGTCTGATGTGTGGGCGTTAGGCTGCTGTGTTTATGAAATGGCTACACTGAAACATGCCTTTAATGCTAAAGACATGAACTCTCTGGTTTATCGAATTATTGAAGGAAAGGTAAAAACTTCTACAATTTTTTTATCTGTGCTTGGATTTTCTGTCTAGAATTTGAGATTATCTTTTCCAATCAGAAATACTGCATGGAGTTAAAAATACTTTGCATGTAACATGTATCATCGTATATGTTGAAAGACTGGTATTCCGTGGCAGTATATGATGTAATATCTGACCCCGGGGAGTTAATAATGTGTAGATATTGCTAGAGTTTCTTGTTACCTTTTTGTGAAACTAGTAATTTATTTAATTTATTTACTAATAATTTATTTACTAGTAATTAATTAAAAGTTCTGAGAAGACTTACTTTCTTAATTTGCTTCTGGTTTAAACATTGTGCAAAGAACTAAATCACTATCTGTGTGGTGCTATTTTCTTATTAGGTAACACTAACAAATTTATTTAAGTATCTGTCTTGCTTTGGCATATAATGAAGCTAACATGGCTTTATTTTATATAAATTTTTAATTAAGTTCACAGGACTTTAATATTAATAAAAAGTTACAAACAGTTCTTAGACAAAACACTTTGAATTTCTGTATTCTGTTTGATGTGAAACACTTGGGTAACTTTCAGCATGTGAACAATGCAAAGTATGTAGCTGAATACAGCTGTCCTACATAAATAATCTAGCAGTAGCCCCTGTTAACAAATATGTTAACAAATATGTTAACTAATGTCAGACTTCCCTTTCCTTTTACAGCTGCCACCCATGCCAAAAGATTACAGCCCACAGTTGGTAGAAATAATACGAACTATGCTCAGTAAAAAACCTGAGGAAAGACCGAGCGTGAAAAGCATACTACGACAGCCGTATATCAAGCACCAGATTTCTGTGTTTTTGGAAGCCACGAAGGCGTAAGATATTTTCATTTGAGTGATTCTGTGCAAAATATTCATGTTACTGTGGTCTTTGTTTTACAACTTTTCCTATTTTATGTAGCACGATAAAATTAGTTCTGTTATTTGCAGTTACAAAGCATACGAATGCAAGAGTTTCTTTAGATTCTTTGAGAAGTAGATGTGAATTAGAATGGTAACTAGTTTTTTCTGCAAATGCAGAATAAAACTGCAATGGTTAGAATTGTGTGGCTTATTCAGAGGGTTAAAAAAAAAAAGAGAAGCACCAGTATTTTCAAGGAAGTGATAAGAAATACACATCTTTCCACACGGTTTTTGAGGCCATTTATCAGCTGAGAGTTGTAATACCAGGTTCTGATATTCACTGGTATAATTATTTTTCTTTGTTAGGTTTAGTCAATTATTTTACTGCTTCCAGCTAGGACTGATCTTAGTGCTATGCAGAATAAGTGTACATTGCTGGCAGAGTCTGAATGCTGTTTTTAAGCTCCTTTTATGAGATGAAAATGAGTATGTTGCGCACAATCTATTGAAATAGCCCAGTGTCTTCCACTGTCTGTATGTAAGATGTTTAGTGGAGTGGATTTTTTCAATTAATATAACCTAAAGAAATATCTTAAGGTCTTGTTGATGTGATGGAATGAGTAACTTTTATCTTCTTTACAGGAAAGCAGCTAGAAGTCATAAGAGAACAGTGAATTCTAAACCTAAAGATCTTTGTTCTGTGGTCTCAGTGAAGAATGAATCTCATGGTACACACCAAAACCACTCCTTTGAACAAGCCAGGAAATACAAAATTGTGAGATATATGTATTTTTCCTTTAAAACAAAACAAAAGAAACCCCACTTGCTTTTTGTAGAGAAAAAACTCAGTTTTGTAAGAAGTGCCTGGAGCATTCGTGAGAACATAGATCTGATTCCCAGCAGTGTGTAGAATTAATATTAAGGAAGGAATTTTGTTTAGGTAAAAGTGGAAGTAAACAAACAGCTGTGGATCAGTGAAACTAATTGAAATGTCTTAACTATAAGATAAAAACTAAAAAACATCTGTTTTTTCATTTGTGGGTCATTATGTGAATTACTCGTGGAGTTTTGGAGGTCAAATATTTTTTCAAATATTTGATGACAAGTGGTAATAATTTTTAAATGTATGGTTTTGGTTGGAAAAAACTTATTATAGGTACAACCAAAAAATTGTGTATTGTTGGAATTCTTTACAGTGGATTACAAACGTTTTGTAGTGGTTAATCTTCTGCATGTTTCTTGTTTTCTGTAACGAGTCTGTTATTGTGTGTTTAAACTTTCCGTGCTGGAATAGTGAACGTGTGTGGTGTAGTACTCTTACAAAATGTTGGTGCTTCTTGGCTCCTTCCTGATGGAGGAGCCAAGGGAGTACAACTTTTCTTTCACGGTCCTGGTGAAAAGTAGGTGTACTGCATGTGTGTAATCCAACTCCTCAAAGATTTCATTTGCAGATTCAGCCTGTATCTCTTTAAAAATGAGGGTTGCAGCTTTTCTGAGGCTCTCAATCTGTAGTTGATCGTATTTATGTTACAGTTTATGTAGTCTGGTATTTTAATGATTTTCTGTCCTGGTTTAACCCCAGCTGGCAGCTAGATCCATGCAGCTGTTCACTCACTCCCCCCAGTTGTGATGTGGGATTGAACTGAAAGAGTAAAAGTGAGAAAAATGTCTTGGGTTGAGAATGGAGACAGTTTAATAGGTAGAGTAAAAGCTGCACACGCAAGCCAAGTGAAACAAGGAATTCATTCACTGCTTCCCATGGGCAGGAGGGTGTTCAGCAGTCTCCAGGAAAGCAGGGCTTTATCACACGTAAGGGTTACTTGGGAAGACAAATGCCATCACTGCGAGTGTCCCATCTCTTCCTTTTTTCCCGGCTTTATATAGTGAACATGACCTCACATGGTATGAAATTGCCCTTTGGTCAGTTGGGGTCAGTTGTCCCGGATGTGTCTCCTCCCAGTGTCTTGTGCCCTCACAGTCTGCTGCTGGCAGGGTGATATGAGGAGCAGAAAAGGCCTTGATTGCTTAGCAACAACCAAAAACCACCAGTGTGCTATCAACATTATTTCTCATCCCAAATCCAAACCATAGCACTATGGCAGCTGCTAGCAAGGAAATTAGTTAACTCCATCCCAGCTTGAAACCATGACATTTTCCTTTGGTGCTTAGAGGATTCTTTCATATGTGTGTAATACCCAAAAGGTAGTTAATTTTTTGGTCTTTCTTTTAACTCTAGAATGAAGATGACTCCATCATTAAATATAAGGGCACCAAATTTTGTCCCTCGGAGAAACCAGCTGTTGAGTTGGAAACAAAACCAAGCAAAAATTATTTGAACAACCTGGGAGACTCCTTAGCTACAGTTAGTGAAGTGAATATTGATATCTTACCTTCTGAAAAAATGAAGTATGGAAGTGAGCAGTGTGGCAGTGAGCATCTTCCAGAGAACAATCAAGCAAAGTATTTAAATGTTCCAGGGAATTCTAAAATAACATCCAGTAGCCCACCAATTAAGGAAGATGGACTACAGCAAAGATCAAAGCAAGCTTTTAAAGTTGAAAATATTGAGTCCAAGCAGTCTTCTGTTGATGCTATAGAAGAACATGGTGATACTTTGAAACTCCTGCAGCCTGTATCAAAAGACCAAAAGCAAACTGACCTGGTAATGCATTTATGCTTACTTGAAATAGACTTTGAAATAGATTTTACTAGTGATCAGCTCTTAAAGTTTACGGAGCTGCTGCACATGCTTTTCTGTCAAAGTAGGATGCTACTGATGCAATTACTGAGATGTTCAAGTAGTTGAGAGCCTTGGCTTCAGATTTGCAAAGGCAACGTGGTGAAGTAGTTTTAGGCTTCCATCTAGATGATGGAAATTCTGTTTTTACAGGGAACAACAGTTTTCTTTTCCAGCTGAGAAGAGAGGGCAAGAATAGTTTTGTAACTTCTTTGTTCTATGTTCTAAATAGGCCTGGCTAATATCAAGTTGGTCCTGATTTGGATGGGGAGCTAATAGGTGACGATTGCCTTTTCATTGCATTTTGGTCTACAATGAGATTTTTCGTATGCACTTTTCTAATGAGAAATCATTATCTATTGTAGAGCTTGGATTCTACTGAAAAGCTACTAGCACCATTTGTTCCTGTTGTAGTTCAAGTAAGTGTCATCCTTTGAAGGTTTAATAGCTTAAAAACACTGGTACAGCAGGTATTTTTTCTAACTGTCTATCAGGTAAGAGTTTATTGTGGTTGTAACTGTGATATGTAAAGCTGGGTGCCGTCCAAATAGTAAAGTGGACTGTGTTGATTTTTTTTAAAGATGTGTATATGTGTAAATCTGAAAATGGCAGGTCTACGTTTTTTAAAAATACTTCTATTTATTAGGATGAAGTCTGTCATGGAGCTTTGGGAGATGCTCAGGATAAAATTACCTCTCTCTTGCAGCCTCATAGTTCTGTCAGCGAACCCTCTCTCTCACGGCAGCGACGGCAGAAGAAGAGAGAGATAGCTGAAGTCTGTTCAGACAAGGTATGGGTACTCAAATAATTCTCCTCTTTCCTTTAAGGCTCCTGTATTTTTACTCTTTAAAAATGGGACTTTTTTTTTAAAAAAGGGCGGGTGGAGGGCTTATGCTGTTCTTGTTTCATGTGTATCTGTATAACTTCATTGGTAACAAAATGCAGAACAGTCAAGGTGTCCTTTAGAAGCAGTCTGTGTAATCTCTGAAAATCGCAGTGACCCTCACAGGTGTGAGGGGGATGTGCCAGACGGGCGCAAGGAAACAATGAGCTGCAGCCTTTGCCTTTGCTGTGCTACAGTTTTTCCTAGCGATTTCCGTCAAAAGGGCATCTCACTGTGACTATAAAATATATAGCAGCACTTTTCCTGACTGTTGTGGATAAGGCCACTTGTAGTGAATAGTAGATTGCTAGTATTTTAGAACAGACACGTGTAATGGCTGCCCTGAGTGCGAGCTCTAGGCATGCACGTAAGATAGGGCTCCTGTCAATGCTTCCGCACTGAGCAGAGAAATTTCTTTGGGAAAGGCATCGGCTATACAAGGATAGAGAAGGTGGTGATTTGGTTTCAGTCTGACACCCTATTTTTCTTGTGATATTTGAGGGTGGGGACAGTTGTTGCAAAAATGTTGGCTGAAAAATAGTCTGGGAGGAAGGGGACAGGATGTAGAGATGGAGAGAAGGAAAGCGGATACAAGATGAGGTGTGGAGCGGGGGGGGATGAGGTTTGGAGATGTGAGGAGGCTACAGTAGGATCTAAAACCTCTGGCATCCAGCCTTATCATGTAAGAATGTCTTCTAGGTTGCAGAGTACTTTAACTTTTAATAAAAAAAGTGTAAATTCATGCTCCTTTCTCTTTCAAGTTCAGAGCAGCTGCTCCTCGGCCCTTAGCTCTTCCTTCTGATGTGAACGCAAAGACAACACAGAGGTGTGCAGAGCACCATGCTGCTGAAGTCTCTGAATCTGTAAATAGCACCAAAACCAGCCAAGCTGCCATTTCAAAGGTTAGTGCTGAATACTGTGTCAGCCTTTTTTTGTCTCTTTTTCCTTCTGAGCAGCTTGTTCCAAGTGTGTGCACAGTGATTAAAGAAATGTATAGTAGCTTCCTACCTAATGGAAGTCCTCTCAAGCACCTGGTCGGTGTGGGATGAGAAGTTGCCTTGCTGGACCAGGGAGGTCAGAAGCTCCTTTTCTAGAGTGTCTGTTGGTCTCATTGACGAAGGCTGTTTTGCAGTAGATGACTAAGCATTTGTTAGATGACCAGAAGGTCTGCTCTAATAGCTCTCTCTTCCATGACAGTTGAAAAGGTTTTTTTGCTTTATAGGTTTTTATAGTTTTTTTGCTTTATATTAGATAACAGAAGCCTCTGTGACAATTGCTAATTAGTATCAAACTAACTTCTTTTGAAGGAGCGGCCCTTGTCAGCAAGAGAACGAAGGAGGCTGAAACAGTCTCTGGAGATGTTCCCTTCTGGTAACTTTTATGTTTGCATGTTAATGTGCTATGTGTAAGTAGGCCGATAACTTCTTTGTGAAGAAATTATAACTTGCTGTCTGTTCGTCACTAACATCTTCAGAAAGATGCACTAAGGGTCTAGTTCTGTGTCAAATACAAATTTCTGTTAACATGTCTGTATTTTTCTGCTTCTTATTCAGTTATGTTCAATTGTGTTTAGTGGTGACAACTTGTCTTTGAAATGTAGGCGAAGCGCAGAATATACACCTTTCAGATAGGAGCTTCAGTGTTTTCTCTTAGCAGAATTCCTACCTGCCTGTCTTCTGCAAGGTGATGGACTTTTTCTTGCATGAGCATGAAACTAATTCAAAATACATGCAGTTAAGTTGTAAATATTGTGAAAATGTCATCCTTTCAGTGATTCCAGCAAGACGAATGCCAAATAGTGCAGTAGTTGAAGCAAGATCACATATGGAATATCATGTTAAAGTTCCTCAGTCCTCATCAGATCCCAGTATTTCTCAGGTAAACTGGGGTTATCTGCTTTTGAAATATTTAAATGCAGGCACAATTTGTGAAGAAAATAATATTTAAAAAACCCTCTATGTGTGGAAGAAACTCTCAGTCAATAAGAGTGCACTATAAGTTGTTTTGTAAGTCCTGGGGTAGAGTACAGATGTCCAATCCACCTTTTTGTTTTACTGGATCAGTTTTAAATTCCAGGCTTACTGTGCATTTTCAATCCACTTGTCGGAGATGAAGACTAGGGATCTCTTACTGATTGTTATGGGCTCTCTAAATTGCATTTTTTATTTAATTTTGGAAGGGAAAAACTTTACCCTGAACTATATTTTAGTTATAGATGAAGAGTCTGCTTTGAATTTCCATTAAAAACACACTACCTTTAGCCTGGTACATGTCATTTTGCTTTGGTAGTGGTGTATGAACACTTCTATTTTTTTTTTAATTTGCAGTCATGTTAAGTGCATACATTTATGTGCTGGCAAGAAGGGGAATAGTTGTTAGATAAAAAGTTAATAGTTTCTGTTAATGTTCTCTTTCTTGCCTGATTATAAAAGTTTTTTTAATATCTTAAACATACATTGGACAAAATCTGCAACCTCGGGGAACATTATTAATACCAATAAATGCAGAAGAGTAACCGTGAAGAAATTGTAGTCAGAAATTTCAGACTGGGCTCTATTTTCCTCAGCCCAGCACTTTCATGGAAGGTGTTTTCCAAGTTTTGCGTACATGTGTATGCTTATAACTGGTATCTAAATGCGAAAACTTCACCCGCATTCACAAGCTGAGATTCCGTAAGGTTAGTACACACTAGTTGTATGTGCATGTGCCAGTGGTGGTTTTGCATATTGTGCTGTGCACTGAACTCAAGGCTGGACAGACACAAGTATCTAAAGTCTCCATGTGTTTTAGGGAATGCTAGGAACTTACTGAACTGATCAAAATGTATTTAAATGTTATTTTAAAATGTGTATTAAAGACCAGTAAATGGGCTGAGGGTAATGACTTCACTTGTTCTTGGAGAACTGTATTATAAACATACATGACTTAATTGGTTTTGATAGAGGCACTTAGTGAAGCATTTATAGTGGTTAAAACTGCACGACTGAGATGTAAAGCTAGTTAAATAAGCATTTCATAAAGTATGTCCTGTGTATTAGCTTGTGTTCAAAAATGAATGTTACACCTTTTAAACATCATCAAGCTGCATCTGTAAATATATGGTTGTTGAAATAGTTTGGTTTTTTTTCTGTGTAAGAACAGTAATTCATGCCATCTTGATAAATTACTTTTGACTATTAGAATTTTTGTCATTTATTCCCTCAGAGAAAGGGAGTAACCCATTGCCTGTCTGATGATGAGTTAAGCTCTTCCACAAGCTCTACAGATAAGTCTGATGGCGATTCCAAGGAGAAGTAAGTATTTTGTTTAATACTGTACGAGAGTTTTCACTGCTATATTACACCTTAACTTAGAGTGGAAAAAAATGGCAAGAATTGCTTTCACACTTTACATAGTGAGTGACTGAAGTAGTACGTGATGCATAAAGAAAACTAACTCTATTTAATCGTTGCCCCTCTGTGACTATAAATTTTCCATGCTTGACTTTCCGGGACATGTGATTGTATACCTCTGCTTCTTGTCAACTACAGCTTCCCTTAGCAAACTAATCCTCCAGCATCAAAGGACATAAACTGTCAGGATGCAATAAAAGCATGAGTTTGAAGGTGTGAATGAGGCTGAATTTTTCTGATTTTATCGGTGTAAGCAACCTTTCAACAAATACTGTTTGTTGCATCACCACAGGTACAGCTGAGAGGTGGCTGTAGCCGATAGGACTGTGAATTGTTGCCTGGTGAATGGGCTCTGAGCCTTTGTTAGGTGAAATGCTGATAATGTTGCTATTGATAAAACTGCGCGTCAAGAAGCAATTTAACATGCAATACTTATTGAAACTCACTGAAATATTGAAAGGAGGAAGAAGCATCATGAATGGTGACTGAATTGCATCTTATTTCTCCTCTGTTAGAAAAAGCAGTATGAATGAAATGAATGACTTGGTGCAGTTAATGACGTGGACACTGAAAATGGACTCTAAGGAGAACTCTGAATACTGTGTAACCTCAACTCCAGCCCCAGAGTTTAAACTTCATAGAAAATATCGAGACACTTTGATTTTGCATGGAAAATCACCTGCTGAATCAGAGGAATTAAAATTTGAAGAGATTCCTTCAGGTTTGTTGCTCTGTTATTACATTAAATGAGTGGCTGTCAACTGCTAATAACCAAAGAAAACCTACTAGTGAGCAACAGAAGACAATGCACTTTTATTTTTTCTCAAGTCTCAACAATTCTTAGAGAATTAAATACCTTTCTGAATAATTCTGTGTCCAAAACTGCTCTAGCTGTGGTTTACTTGCCAGTGAAAGGAATGTGTGATCGATCTGTGTAATTATTAATGAAGAGAGGAAGCTGGTCTGCAATATGATTTTTCCCCATGTGACTTAGACGCTTCCAAAATGAACAGTTGGAGTTGAGTATTTTGAAATAAGATTTTTAAGGCATTCAAATGATTGGATAGCTGTAAAGCTTTGTGTATTACAGAAAAAGCTGAAATTGTACACAAAGCATTTAACAGCAGAGTTTTGTATGACTATAGAAGTTCCTCCTCATTGCAGAATTTGGGCAGGTTTATTTTTCCTATGGGTACAGGTGTAAGAATCGAATCAATTTGCATATTTGAGGTCTGGTTTAGACCTTATTCCAAAAAAGCAAGAAAAAATTGTATTTCCTATGACTGCACTTACTCTGCAACAAGAACAAGTGAAAAAGCTGAGGGTAGGTTTTTGATGTCTCAACCCTTTTTGTGCTTGTTTTAAATGATAAGGATTCTACTTGTAACTAGTCTGGTGATGGGCAAAGCAATGGGAGAACACTTCTTTTCTCTGGTAAGTTGATTCTGCATTAGCTAAAGTAAAATACGTTGAAAGCGTTTGTCTCTAAACAGGTATGACAGGATCTTGAAGGTACAAATTTCAGTGGTGGTTTCTTTTTTTTCTGTCCGTTTTTCTCACAAGTATTGTGTAGTGAGATCCCTTAGCTATTTACTTAATACCATTTGGGATGACAGGGCTTCTGCATTTCTATGTTGAAACTTATTTAATTACATCATATATTTTATTTTCAGAAAGCGACGCATCCTATGAAAGTAATGTTGATTTCTGTGATTAAAAGAGCAAGCTCGTGTTCTCAGTTCAGTTTCTAATGGAGGCCTCCCCTTATGACTCTCTCTTGTTGGCAGCGTCAGCTCAAAGGCTGTTGAGACAACCAGGCAGATAGCAGAAATGATGCCATTAGTGCTTTAGTGATTAAACTTTTTTACATTTGCTGTTAAATGATTGAATTATTAAAATATTTGGGTGGTGGTGTAGTATTACAGAATAATACTCTTCATGCAAATATTTGTGATACAGTATAGAGGAACCACCTGAAAGGAAGTTACAGGGACCTAATTGTGCAAACTGTGTCTGCGTTGACTTTGTACTCACCCGGTATCTTAAGAGTTACCACCTGAGTGGTTCTGACTCCCCGTAGTTGGTTGATCATTGTCGCTGGATGGTTCAGGTGAACAGTTGTTTCATGCAAATGGTCATCTGGCATTGTGTGGTTAATACTTATAGCCATCGTACAAAAATTGACTATACTGAAAGAAATTATTACCACATTGATTTATTTTTTGTTAATAGATATGTTATCAGTTCCTGACAAGATTAGGAGAATGGTTGAAATCCTGAGATCTGATGTGGTGCAAGGATTGGGTGTGAAACTTCTTGAGAAGGTGTACAGCATCATGGAGGAAGACGATGAAGTGAGAAGAGAGGTGAATGTCTTTCATAATAAAGTTGTTTAATTTCTTTGTAAACCTAGATAAATGCGCAGGGTCTTTGCCCCCTTCCTTTTTTTTAGATATTGACATAGTGGTGCAAACCTTGATTCCAGAAAGTGTTTGTGTAGTCATTGGCAGGCAAGGGCCTAAGTATATTGTAATTTTCAATCTTAAAAAGTTTGATTCTGAATGTAGACGATGTTCCAACTACACATTCTTCAGAAAGCATAGGAACTTTAGAGTTGCACCATGATCCCTGAGTTTGTAGAAGATGAAGGGATGCGAATAATTTTACTCTGTGGTGTTTCTCCAATAATTTCTTTTGACCCATAATTTTTTACCTTCACGTTGCTTGCCTCGTGCCCCTCATGTCCAAAGTGAGAAACAGTTTAATGTCTATTCCTATTAGGGGGGAGCGAGCAATACCTCCAGCACGTTTGATTCAAAACTTGGTTACAAATAAAATATTGCATGGTTTGGTATAACCTCTGAAGATCTGATTTATATTTTAAATTGTCAGGTGGGACCTGGAACTCTCTTGCTTTCAGACAATAAAGTCTCTTCCATTTTTCATCCCCCCCATCTATGAAGTCAAACTTCACAAGCTGCTTTCACTTAAGTGCTTTGTTGTTGTTTTTTGTTAATATTTTGGTAGTTCCTGCTTTTTTGGTGTCAATAATAAATTTTGTGGGGTTTTTTTTGTGTGTTTAAATAGCTGCAGTTGCGGGAGCATATGGGAGAGAAGTATGCAAGTTACAGTGCGAAGGTACGCCATCTGAAATTTCTTGAAGAAAATGTGAAGTTCTGAGCAAACTTCTTCCTGAGAGAAAAGGACTGGTTTATCGCTCATTTGGTAGATTGGACCAGCTTACAAAGCACGTTTATCCATTGACCTCCTTTGCTGGAATAAGGACTTGAACTTGGAAAAAATATTAATAGGTTGTAGTAATATTTTTTTCATGCTAAAATGTGAACCAAGCTGTCACTTTCTCAGAAGAGAAACTGTTTAGTTTAGCTTATATTCTCTTAATGAAACTTTTTAAAGTTGTTTTTTATAGATGCAAAGAGGGATGGATACCAAGTTTTGTATACAAAGGAGCGTCAACAAAAAGATGGTTTGGATTTTAATTTGCCATAGCAAAAGATTTTTGGTATGGTCACATACTAAATATGGTAATGAAATCTCTGTGGCGGCTATGGTGTGATAGGCTATAAGGTATTGCATCACATAGTTGTGAAAATTTATCAGAGAGAAACAACTACTAATTTTTGTAGCACCAGAAGCCCTCCAGGTTCTGTAAATTGCCAAGTTAAAGTGCTAAAGGGGCCAGTTGTACTGCCTTTAAGCAGAGCCTTTGCTTTTGTGTCTTATTGCTAAGGCAGTCACCAAGGTGGTGGAAAGTATTTGGTAACTGGATAAAATGAGGCTGAAAATGTTTGAAAGGAACACAGCCACGGTTACCATGGTCCCAGCTGGAGAAATACCTTTGCCTTACAAATACTAATTCCTTTTAGGAATGAGAGTGCCCAAGACCAGGGTCGCTTAGAGAAAAGCATCTTAGCTTTTCCCTTTCTTGGCATCTAGATTGTGTTGCGACACATGCCCAGGCATTGTTGTGTACTGTCAGTACAGACAAAGCACGTGTTGTTTTTTTTTAAAGGGTAAAGAAGTCAAAAGGGAATTCAATTTATAAAATAAAATTTGAAATGCACAAGCTGTTTCTTTCCTTGCCTCTAGCTTGAATATTGTAACCTCTAGCACCTCTGAGGGAGACTAACATGACAGTAGTAAAGAAGTGCAGTACCTGTGGATCCTGCTGCCCCTCATGCATACTAGATACTCAAGTTAAAAGGTTTCCAGAGGTATTGCATTATGCAGAGATGTTACTTTCTCTACCCAGGCAAATATACTCTAAACAAAAAATGCCAGTCTGCACTCTCCTATCTGAGAACACTTTCCAGTTCTTAGCATTTTTCAGAACTAAGGGGTATGTATTGTTTTACAGTACTTTTCACAACCTCACTCTACCCCTAGCTTGTTTTACGCACAGTTAGAGATATTTTAGTAGAAGTCCAGCTGTATATTATCTTTTAGGCTATGGCAACAGCTTAACTAGACTTGATTTGATTTGTTGGGTTCCTTTTTAGTAAAATACTTGAGTGAGGTATGACCTCCAGTAGCTGTGTGAAGTTAATCCCTCCACCCCTTCCTTTCCCAGTGACTCCACTGAAACTCCAGCCAAAACTTAGAGAGCCTTCATGCCCTCTGCAGATCTTGGTGTACACATCGTGGTATACAAAAGTAGACTTGTTTGCCATGACAGTAGTAAGAAAAAAAACAAACACCAAGCCATGAGGTATCTCCCCAGCAGAAATGCATTTTAAAAAAATTAACAAAGTAACAGCATGAAGAACGACGTTTTTTAGCTTTTAGCATGTCTCTTTGGCTTTCTGTCTGCTTGCTTCTTTTCTTCTGTTCCCGACTCCTGGACAGGTAGCCACTTCAGAGGATTGCGGCGATACATAGGCCACGGAGGCAGCGTTAGCTTAGGGAAAAGGAATGAAGTCAGAATGCGTAAATCAAGATGCTAGGTAAGTGTTTTGTACAGCTTGTTAGGAAAATCTCATTCCTTAACTATTGTACCAGCTAGTGTTAAGAAAGTTCATACAAATTGATACTATAGAGATATAGATAAGCATGACTACACAGTATACAATGTGTAAGTAAGCATAACTAAAGGGCCTCAGCTCATTGCAAGGAGGACAATGACAGCACCCACCCTGAAGAAAAAAAGGATACCCCTGGATCAGGGAGGTAAGGCCAGCATCCCTGCACCTCTGTGAAACCCTCCCATTATCTGGCATCGGAGATAAGTGACTGTAGCGAGACCAACTCCAGGGACATTTAGATCAATTAAGAACCAGATAGATGACGACACCATGGAATTATAGTTGCTTTTCAAATCATGCTGTATCTGAACACTTGAAAGGTCTAAGAGCCATGTGTAAAAACCACATTCAGTGTGCGCCAGTTGGAACAGGACACCTCGTGTGCCAGAGTAGGGAATTACTCTTGTAATTCGCTCCTTTGCGTCTCAGCCTCTCTCCTCAGTTGGCATGGGCCAGCTGCAAAGTTCTCAGGACAGGCTGTTACTCCACAGAAAGCCTTACTGTCTATTATGTTTTCAGTGCTATCAGCTTGACTTAAAAGTAACACTTAATTGAAATTAAAAAGTACTTTAAAAGCAGTATTAAATTGCAGTGTTCTCTAAAATCTTACTAGCATTTGAGAAACGGCACTTACTGGCTTGTAAACCATTTTCTACAGATCAAAAAAAGTACAGATACGTAATAAGAATCTGAATTACATAGCAAGCTTGTCAGTGCTGACAGCCCCTTAATTTAATGATTATTTCAGGTTAAATAGTGCATGTATTGTCTGGTTTGGGGAAAAAAATCTCTTACCAAACATGATAAAGCAAATCCAGCCATAACTATGTAGACAGTCCATCCAAACTGTTCAGTGATGTATCCATAGATGAAACCAATTATCTGTAAAAAAATATATATTAAAAAAATCAAACTTTTAACAAACAGAAACATTTCCTACGCCATGATTAAATTCAGGGGTAGAAGGGGTAAAGTTAAGGAGAAAAATACAGGTTTTTCAAAAGCACAGTTCAGACATCTTTCCAGCCTTGTTTTCAAAATTGTAGGCCAATAATGAAATTAAAGATAGAAAAGAGTTTTAATCCCTGACAGCTCTTCTGATTTTGTCTAAAGCTTTTAATGACCTGGATAAGCCAAACTATGAGAAAACCCAAACTTGTTTGTAAGATCAGAAAACAAAATAAAGTCCTTTACATTATCAGACATAGTTCTAGCATACTTACTGCAGAGACAAGAATGATTCCTTGAAAAATCTGTTCTGCTAGTTTTTGGCCCTTGTAGTCCTGTGGAAAGAGATATTTTTTTGTCAATTACCTAAAACACAAACCTACCAATTAAACACTTCCAGGTGAGAGCCTGGTCAGCCTGACCACAGGTTCTCAGCTTTTTTATTCAACTTTCACACCACACTGGGATTAGTTTTTCTTAGAGCGTCTGGATTTAAAGTGTAAAAGAATTAAGCTCTTAATTCACTTAACACCTTCCCCTACAATCTTGACCACATCATCTAAAAATAAAAGCCAGCACTGTCTGTTCAGGAGAAGTAATGCAAGTTCAAAATACCTTTGTAGTCAGCTTTGTATCACTATGTAAAAGCCGTAAAACCACGAGAGTATATATATATGGTATGTATGTCACCTACGTTTGCATGACTTTAGAAAACGTGGCTCTTGATGAAAACACTTTGCTTTCTGGCAAAGCCACATAGGACAAGGAGGGGTCTGGGTTGCCGGGCTGTGCGTTACCTTCACCGTACGGCGCACTAGACCTCGATTTTTCAGACCAAAACACGGAAGTGATACAGACCCCCCCCAGCAGATCCTCACGCCTAGGGGCCGACACCGCACGGAGGAAGGGGAATGCCGCCGCCACCCGCCGGCAGCGACAGGGGACGAGGGGACGCGGGCCCGGGCGCGGCCGGGCCGCCGGCGACAGCTGCCCTACCATCTGCATGGGGATGGAGCGGAAGATGTTCAGCATGGCGGCGGCAGAGAGCGGCGCCTCACACTCCTCGTCCTCGCCTTCCTCCTGCTCCTTCTGCTCCTCCTCTTCGAGGTCAGAGCGCCGCGGCGGCTGCCGGTTGTCCCCCTCGCCCTGCGCGGCGGCGCGCCGGCCCGCCCGGTACCGCTGCTGAGAGAGACGCCCCCGGCAGTGAGGCGGCACCGGAAGGCAGCTGCTGAGGTGGCCGGAAGCACTCCTCTTTCGCTCCGCCCTGTCCTCCGTCATCCTGAGGTGGTAGTCGCGTGCCTCCGCCATCGGCTCCGCGCCGCCGCTGCCCCGGGGCTGGACCCGCGCCGTGGCGGCGGTGCCGCGGAGGGCGCAGAGGAGGCGGCGGTACCGCGGAGGGCGCAGGGGAGGCGGTGGCGCTGGGCGCTGTTTCCCCGGCAACAGCGGCATCGAGCCTCAGGACCCCTCACTGAAAGGCCTCCAGCTGCGAGACGCCCGCGGGGGTCGCCTGCCCGGAATCGACACTGACTTGGCAGCCCGCGGGTGACCCTTCCCGCCTAAGGTTCGAGCTTTGCTGGCGAAGCCGTGGGTAGCTGCCGCCGCCCCGCTAGTGCAGCAGGGCGAGTGCGGCGGGGCCGGCGCGCCCGCCGGCCATCAGGCATCGCGGCGGACACCTGCGGCCCGTCGGGCTGCTGGTTGGGGGGCGGTGGCCGCCGCGCGGGCGGCGCGCGCGCTGCCGAGGTGGNGGAGGAGGAGCTGTGCGGGAGCCCCCGGCGAGGCGGTGGCCCGAGGGAGCGCGGTTTGCTGTGCAGCCCGAGGGGGAGGCGGTGAAACGGTGTGGGGGGGGAGCAGTCGGGTGCCCAGCTTCGTGTGTGAGACCGTGTGTGAGATTGCGGCAGTGCAGCCATGAGCAGGGGTCTGAGTATTTCAGCGTGGGCTTGGCGCTGCGCTGACGATAATTTCTGGAGCAGTCAGTCGGTAAGGGGCTGTATCCCAGGCTGCCTGTGGTGCCAGTGAAGGGCAGGAGCTGTCTGTCGGTACGTGCACCCTCGGCATCGCTGCTGCAGGCAGCGTTGCAACGCGCTCCGTGTTTTAAGAGAGGCGTCGGGCCGTACTGCAAACCAAGGCGGCGTGTCCTGGCCGACCTCAGGGGTGCTGCAGCCACGGCGTTTGCTTCTTGTGCTCGGTAAATGCATCTGCCCCACGGGAGAAGTGCAACAGTGGAAAGAAGATGGTTATGTCTGACACACATAATAGGCAAAACACAGTTTGTTGTACCTTAATTTGGAAATTTTCCTAGAGTTTAATGTAGAACAGTCTCTATTTGTTGAATTTTGCCTGTTATGGTGTGAGCGTTTTCTGCACATTACTTAAGAGCTGCTTCGCGTTCCAAGATGCATAGTTCTTGTTCTCATTTCACAATCCCTGGTACCGTTAAATAACGAATATGAGTGTTTGAATTGCATACCCCAATTGCATCATTGGTTTGAGTGTGTGTTCTTATCCTCTTCTATAACATGTTGGTAATAGCTTCTTTTACACTTTTGAGATCTTTTTTGTGTCATGATGTTTCAGCTGATACTCTGTTATATTTTATGTAGAGAATTTAATGTTTTTGAAAGTGTATAACGCTATATGTTAAAATCTTTTAAACACTGTGTCCTGCCAAAGTTTTGCAGTTAGTTAAGTACGGAAAGAAACGTATAATCATTTGCCTTATTGCTGGGATGCTTCCAGTTCAGGTAGTTAAATAAATTGGTTCAACAGTAAAAAAACCCCACCCCGCACATAATCTTCCAGATTCTTTCCAGATCACTTTTGACTGGCAGAAGGAGCTTGGATTTGTGTTTGGTGTTTTTTTCTCCGTCAGTTAACTAAGTGGCAAGATCTCTATGTCTCCCATTTAATCTCTGAGTTCTTTAGGCATGTCATTGTAGCTACGTACTTACTGAGATACCATACTCAGTTATTAAAATGTGACATACGGTTGTATCTTGTGAAGGCAAGGAAATGTTCACCCCAATCAGAAGCTGGTTTGACACTCCTGGTGATAGGCATGCACTGGAAGTAGGAAGTGACTGACGTATATTTTCTCTTGCAGGCTTGCATGAAGCTTATGCTAATAAATAAAATAACGGAGAAAAATGACATTAAGGAAAGGTATGTGTATATGTGTGTGTCTAATTTTTAAAAAATCTCTTTTGTACTTTTCTGAGTTTCCCAGTCTTTCTCTGGTTATATTGATAAACTTTTTTTCTGTTAATTTTTCAGTGAACATTTCCATCCTCATAGTGGCTGTTGTCATATTTTTGCTAGTTCTTCATCATAACTTCCTAGGCCTCAGCGACTTCTTGAAACGGGAATTGTCAGGTATGTTGCGTTTTATTTTTTATTTTAGATTGGTGGGAAAGCACACGCTCTGGCCAGACAGAAACCACT
This sequence comes from Rhinoptilus africanus, assembly GCA_013400135.1. NCBI lineage: Eukaryota > Metazoa > Chordata > Aves > Charadriiformes > Glareolidae > Rhinoptilus > Rhinoptilus africanus. The sequence goes on along the minus strand of VXBO01010444.1, from coordinate 453,400 downwards.
ATGATAATGATCAGTCATTTGCATAACAAGATAGTATTTTTGTACTCTTTTATGAGTACATCTTTTCCTGTTCTCATACCCAGGAAACTTCAGCTTGATGGGCTTGTCTGTTCTTGCTGTCCTGTGACTTTTCTCTGTCAGAAAGCCAGGTGAGATAGCAGGAAGGGTTCCTGCTGGTTTTAAAAGTCATTAAGGTACAATTCAGTTTGCTTAGCAAAGCCTTTTCATTTTTGTGAGGCCGCTTTTAAGAACTTAACATGGTCCCACAGAGCTTCTTCAGGTCCCTATAAACTGCCAAGTCCCAGTTTGCCGCTCCTGGGAGCTCTTACTCCTGTGTAGCAGTTGTACGGGTGCTTCCCAGCAGCAGCTGAATAGAAGCCTGACAGGCCTTAGCCAGGAATCAGCTGATGTCAAAGCTGTTGAGCTCTGTTGTCAGGAAAAGGCATGCAGAAGCCTTGTGAACAGCAGAATATTGCCCATAAACTGCCAAGTCCCTGTTTTCTATGTTCCTCAAAGCACCTAAAATTATCTAATATGTAATAGTCCTGATATCTGAAAGGTACCAGTGTTGTTATAAAAAGTGCGGGTAGTGGGGAATTAGCCAGATTTTACAGGTGATGTCATCTAGTCTTAAATTTCAAAGCTGACCTGTCATTTTCCTGCACGCTATGAGTATAAATTTGTGTTTTTTTGCTTAAATAATGTAGTGTCATCTGTCATGCGTGGAATAAACATGGACTGTACTTAATGCCTTGAGCTTCGGTGGGAAAATATTCACAACAGTGACTTTAAATTAGAATTTCTTTTTTCTTTATTGGTTCCTACCTAGGAGGAAAAAAAAGTAGAAGAAAAAGAGGGAAGGGTGATGTGGAGGAGACTAGAAGGTAGTTAGGGTAAATGGGAGCGGGAAGTCAGTGGGATTATAGATATGGAAGAGGGGACCAAAGGCAAGTGCAGCCTACTGTAGTTTAAGCCTCATTTTAGTACCTTGTTGTGCTGTGTGTGAATATGTACAGTTAAACATATGTAGTTTATTTGTAAGTGTGATGTTTTCCTATTCATTAACGTCTTGGTTTCTTAAGAGCAGGTGCTGTATTTTCAGTGTTTGCTACTGGCATGCTGTAATCCACACCTACACTGAGACATCCAAGTGGTTGCATAGTAGAAACAATTGCTCGAGGTGGGAATTTTAGCATGGTAATAATGTCTGTTTCGTTTGCATAAAACAAGTATGCGTTGCCATTTTACTCCACAGATTCAAATCCATTAGGACTTCAGCCTGTTGATTTCATACCTGCAGTTCCCCAGAGGCTGGCAGATGAAAGGAATGATAAGGAAATTTCTGTGGTCATTGCAGCATCAGATGAGAGGCTTGGAGGTGCAATTGCAGCAATGAACAGTATTTATCGTAACACCAAATCCAACGTGGTTTTCCATATTGTTACTTTGAATGATACGGTGGATCACTTGAGGTAAGGATCTTTTCATTAGATTCCTACAACACTGTAAAACTTAAGTATCCCTTAGAAAAGGAAGAGCTGACTTTCCTTGGAACTGCACTCCTCAAAATTGTTTGCAGTTCTCTCTGCTGCTGCTTACAGCAGCTTTGTGACCAGGCTGCTGTGGGGAGTCCTGCAGTTGTTCCTTCAAGTAATGTCTTGGGGTGGAAAAGATCCATCTTTTCCAGTCGGGTTATATCCAAACAGTGGGGTTGGAGTTTGTTGGTAGAATGTCATAAAAACAACTTCCTACGTTTCACGTAAGCAATTCAAATGCTGGCAATAAAATTTCTCTATTTTTGTAGATTGTTCTCTGACCCTTTTATTTTTACCCACATTCTGGGTAAAAATACTGATATTTTTAGTGAAGGACCTGGGATAACAGGACCATAGATTTCAAATAAAATAAGAAGCCACCTCCTACCTTGGATGTGTCACAGCTGTGCAGTATGCTGATAGTGGCATGCCCCTGCAGTTATACAGGACACAATCACCATCAACCATAGATTACATTCTATACGTGTGCTTGTGGGTTGGGAAGCAAGTGGCCAGATCAAGATCTGTGTCGTTGTCGATTGTATCTCTGGCTTTTCAGCTGGTTTTGTCTCATTTAACAAGATTTGTGCCTTTCTCCTGTTTGCAGGCTGTGGCTCAGTAACACTGCTCTGAAAAATGCAAGATACCGAATTTTGGATTTTGACCCTCGCGTCTTAGAAGGGAAAGTACAAGTGGAGCCTCAAAAGGCAGACACCTTAAAACCAGTGAGGATGATGTTGATTACTGTTTGCAGTTATTAGTTAGTAACAATATATTTTGATATTGCCTTTTGAACACAACTAGAAATCAAATCTGTTAGCGTGGAAGCAATCTTTTATAATTAAATTCCTAAATTTCAGTAAAAATAAATTTCCGGATGGTGAGAGTTGCATTTGATTATCTACGTATGCATGGCGAGTATCATTTTTTTTGCTGCTAGCTACAGTGAAACACGGCAGCTTGCATGTCAAGCCTGCCACACCTCAGAGATACTACAGATGTGGAGAAATAAGAAATTCTAATATAGACCAGTTTTAAATTTAGTTTATCAATACACAAATTCATAGGAAACCAGGAATTGATGGAACCAGTTTATTTAAATAACTTATAGGATATTGCTGCCTACTTTGCTTCCTAGATATAAGTTGTCTTGGATAGAAGGGCCAGCAGTGTCAGTTGATTTCATGTTTATTTGGACAATTTTTCATTTAATTCTTCATTTCTCTTGCTTTCCTGTTTTCACAGTTAACCTTTGCAAGATTCTACTTGCCCAGTTTGGTACCTCATGCGGAGAAGGCCATCTATGTGGATGATGATATAATAGTGCAAGGTATGGGACCTTTTCTTAAGCTTTTGCCACTGGCCTTATGCGGAGGTCAGTATGCTGTCTCTTACAGTAACCAAACACTTCTACTTCAAGGAAACATGTAAAAACTGTAAATATGAATAAGTTGCAGTCAACTGAAGTAGTTTTATGTGCTGTAGCAATGGACTGAACAAAAAGTCACTCAGTGCTTCATCAGGATGGCTTTTAATTTTTCTGTGCTTGCTTCCGTTTTCCAGATGATATTCTTGAACTTTACAACACGCCATTGAAACCTGGACATGCAGCTGCATTTTCAGATGACTGTGACTCAACCACTAATAAAGTTGCTGTCCGTGGAGCTGGCAATCAGGTTAGGTTTATTCTGATTTAGCGGTAACAATACTATAGATCCCAGGCTTTGGAAACAGGCACTTGGTTTTACTGTTCTTGCAAATGCAGTGAACCTAAAAGTGTGACTGTCCCGGCCCAAATCAATTTACTTCGATGTCTGTGTTACAAATGACACCTGCACTTTCTGTTTAGGCACAGTAAAAGCGCTTTGAATTTTTGCTGTGCTTTCCGATGAGAGCCACTGTTCTCCATGTGGAACAGCAAGTGGTCTTGGAACATCAGAGGGGGAATTTTTCATTTGCAAATGTATAAAAAGTACTTTTTCTGGGAGTGGTGCCATATTAGTAATATGGTATTATTATGACCATGCAGCACTCCTTAAAATATGTAGTTTATATGATCATATTTTTAAAATGTTACACCTCTTAAGCTTTCTTGTTCTTGTGTTAAAGGAAGGGGTATTTGCTATAACAACTTAGAAGTTTTGCTTTTCTATTGGGAGTTGTGCAAAATTTTTCTTAAAATAGTAATTTGACCATATTTTAAGCTAATTTCTATTTTTTTTTTCCCAGTATAATTACATTGGGTTCCTAGATTACAAAAAAGAAACCATCCGAAAGCTTGCCATGAAAGCCAACACCTGCTCTTTCAATCCAGGAGTTTTTGTGGCCAATTTGACAGAATGGAAATTACAGAACATCACTAAGCAACTGGAGAAGTGGATGGCACTTAATGTGGAGTAAGTACCTACAAGCTGGGGTGACAGGGTTTGGGTTATGGTGGGGGCATTTAACTGTTAAATGAAGGGCCGTGTATATATCTCTGGATTCCTGTCATACAGCTGCAAGTGGAAAAATCAACTAGTTTAGGGCCACAGAAGCATTCTTTCCCTCATCCTTTTTATCTTCTCTTCCAGAGAGGAACTTTACAGTAGGACTCTGGCTGGCAGCATCACAACACCTCCACTGCTAATTGTATTTTACAAGCAACATTCCAGTATTGATCCCATGTGGAACGTCCGGCATCTCGGTATGTATGAAACATTTGTGATACCGCTCCCCTAGTGTGTTTTTCAAGGTCTGTAGCCGGACACCTAGTTGATGATGCAGCAAGTGGATCTTTTCTTCCCCTATTTATATCTTCTTTAAGAAACACCACTTTGCAATACCATCTTGGGGCTTGTGGGCCTGGTCCTTCATGTTCTTTTTTTGAACTGTTAGGGGGATAGTTCTTGAAGTGAGTTGCACTCAAATTACTTCTCATTTTCCTTTTCCACATATATATTATATCTGAAGTCATCCTAGGTGCTTCCTCCAAGATTGTTGAGAGGAATACACATTCGTATCTTTTCTGCTACTGGTGAAACCCTAACGCTGGGAGAGCTTTCTTAGGTTTTGTTTCCAATGAACAATACATAGGCTGCTGAATACATCTGGGTATTAAGGGGGTTTATAGAACTTGGAGTTGAGGCAATACATTAAAATAGATACTGAGACAGATCTAAGTGCACCCAATTACAGTTTTTACTTTGTCCTGATTTCTGCCTCCCATATCGCCTCCTTTCTCCATAAATCACAAGATTTCCCTTGTTAAAATCCTGTTTTAAAGTTAGCGTATTGCATGTTGGTGTTTCTGCTGCCTTTATTTCAGACACTAATGCTTCTTTTCCAATTAAAGGGTCTAGTGCTGGAAAAAGGTACTCTCCTCAGTTTGTGAAAGCTGCCAAGCTGCTTCATTGGAATGGACATTTCAAACCATGGGGAAGAACAGCTTCATACGCTGAAGTCTGGGAAAAGTGGTACATCCCTGACCCTACAGGCAAGTTCAGCCTGATCCGCAGACATTCAGAAGCCTATGAAGCAAAGTAGAGTCAATTTTAATAACCGATGGCGTTTTCTCAGGAAAATTCTGGAGCCAAGCAGAACTTTTTTTTAGCCAACTTGTATTACAGAGCAGTCCTTGCCTTCTGGAGCACAAGATGATGCACTTATTCAGGTGCAATACTGAAATGCACAGGTCCAAAGGAGACTCACCTCACTTGTGTGACAGAAGATGCTGCTCCAGCAGCACTGTAGAAAGCAAGGGAGGATCTCCACAAACTAGCGCTTTTGTTATTACATTTGTCTGTTTTGTGGTGTTCTGCTCTTTACTGCAAGTCTTCTAGAGGATGATTATTTTGTCAGCTGCAGAAAGAAGCAGTTTCTAAGAACAAGATACAACTTCAGCTGGTACTTTCACCATGCAAATCTTGCACAGCAATGTACTGTAATTAAGAGCTGCTTGGGTTTTGTTCTGGTGGTTTTGCTTGGGTTTTTTTGTTTGTTTGTTTTCTTATCCTGTGAAAGTTTCAACAACCCTTTCTTGCATGAAATGTTCTCCCAACCATTTATGTGTAAGTCTTTCTTGCAGAATTCTGCAAAACTGAAATCTTGTTTTGAAAGATGAATTTTTCAAGTATTATTTCACTATGCAAAGTGGTTTTAACTGCCAGTGAACACTAAAACATTTTTTGTAAAGCGGTGGAGGAAATCTTGTTGGAAAATAAAAGCCAATTTTAACATGTTGACTCAACCCTCAGGTAAATGGCATCTGATTCTAGTCTTGATCTGATAGATGATGTGTGTTTCCTTTGTACTTAAATACAGTAACAAGCAATTGAAAGTAAAGTCAGTTGAGCTCATCTTTGCAAAAGCAATCTCATCCTAAATTGTGCAAAATGTTTATTTTGGGGATCAGGCTGTATGAATTACCAATTAATTTTGTTACTGTTAAGCTCCTCATAGTTCTCTCAAGCGAGTATGGCTCTGCTATAGAAGTTTTTCCCACCATGCCTTTTCCACTCTGGCCCTTGAAGCTCATCGAGATTCCTGTGCCCTTTTGCAGCTGCCTGCCCATCGCCTTTTATATAGGTAGGTTGGTTTTTTTAGTAGTTGTTCGTGTTGAGTAGTGGTTATTATTAGCTGATGTATCACAGGAGCTATTGTGCCAACTATTCTGTTTAATACAGGTTTGAACCCAAGTTGTCATTTTTATTCAATAGTACTGCATGTGAACAGTCCTCTGTGTAGGATGTTTAGATAAAAGGCTTTGTGTCAATGCAGTGATGAGCTCAGTGTTGTGTGGCCTGAGGTACAGGGCAGCACAGAGCTAAAGGGCTTGGTCATGTATATGAGCATAGTTTTGGTGTCCTGCTTTACAATTTAAAAGGGTTTCCAACTGCTTGACTTATTGCAGTCACTGGCTATAGTTCCGTTTCTGTCACGGATGCTGATCGGTGGTTTGTTAAATATTGTTTCCTTTCCTGGGTTTTGATGAACAAGAACTATTCTTGTCCTTGAAGCAGGAGTAATGAAATAAGCTCAGTTACCAAACTTTGAAACACTGGGCTAGATCAGCTGACACCAACTTAATTCTGATGACTAGGCTGTGTTTTAGCAGGCTTAAATGAACTGTGTGTCTCTGTGTCTATACTTGATTAATTTTTCAAGCAGCCTAGGAGGACTATGCCTCAGCATACATTTAGGGAAAGTACAACTATCTGTTAAAGAAAAGAATACAGAAATCAGACCTTTAAAATTAATAGGAAGAAAACAGGCGCGTAGGAGGAAGATGCTCCATGTCAGGCTTTTATTCTAAATTAATATTCTATTTCATTGAGCAACTGCAGGGCTTCTTGGTAATTCTCTTGCTACCCCAGTTCTAGAGGTTGAGCACAGTAATAAGGCAACATTTTGTTTTACAGTTGCCAGTTGTTACCGTGTGTAATAGGTGTTATCAGGAAATAAGCCTTTTGTTCAAGAGCACACTAAGAACAAAAAGCTTGTTCCCCAGTGAACACCGATTACTATCTCAGTTACCTTTCTGAGTGCTTACATGAAATACCTTACATCTAGCTAAAATAAATAGCATTTTTCACTCAGCCTTTACATATGAAAATTCTACAAGTTGTGCAAAATTATATTGGAAACTTACTGACTTAAGTCAGGCTCTAGAGGTATAGTCTCTGTAATGCTCTAGGAAAAACAATTACATTTTATGGAGGCATAAATGATGCTTAATTAATAATTATGCTTAATTTCATAAATGAAAACTTGAAATTTAATTGCTTGATCATGACTAGAATTAAACATTTACCACTATTTTTCAAAAAAAAAAAAAGACGAAGGGTTTATAAGGCAAAGTGAACAGACTCACTCAATTAAGTATTTCTTAAAATAGTTGGATTTTTTTTAATACAGGAATTAAAGTTTAGGACTTAAAGCTGAATACAGTCTGTTTCCTAGACTTGTATAAAATCTGGAACAATCAAGAGATGCAGTATTATATACACTATTTGAGACGGTAATAATTGTGAATCTTTGCAGCAGCTCTGGGATGCAGCATTCCTCCAATTTTTACCACAAAACAAGTCTTCACAACTGTTCTGAAAGGCAGTAATATGAGTCTCCAAACGGTATCTTCACACATAATTCATTACACATAGTCTGTATTAAAATCGTAGGCATCGTCTTCATCTGCAGTCTTATCCAAGCTGAGTGACAGTGAATTGGAATGTTTGCTTTCTGAGGAAAGAAAATCCTGTGTTAATGAAACCAAGTGCTAGAGTACTAGAGACCTATCCTTCAAGCCAGGGTTTTTCATACAGACCTGCCATCTGCTTTTCTGAATTTGTAGGACTTGTTTGTTGTTTTCCAAGCTTTGCTTTCCTCGTGACCTGAACTTTGCTTTCCTACAAATCAGAGAGGTCAGATATAAGTGTTTATTTGGACATTGCTACTGAAGTCTCTAATGCAACCGAAACCTAACAGAGACTGATGATAGTGTGGATGTTCCCTTGTATTATATTATCTCCAGGAGCTTTTAGATTACTCCTGGTGGCTCCACAAGCACCTAAACATTCTGTTTACAGCAGGATATTGACTGGGTATAGGCAGAAGAAGCCTAACAAACCACTGGTTTACCTCTTTGACATCGTTTTCTTCTTCCACATTGTCTTGATCATCATCACTTTCTATGAAATCCTCCTCTTCATCTTTCTCCTCCTCCATGCTCGTTTCCAAGTTTTCCCACTCTGATGCTTCCTCTGTCACTCTGTTTTCCTGTATTGTCCCATTTGTCATACCAGCTGACTGGAAAGTGATGCTGCTTGCTGGACTGGGGCATTTTAAAGCTGTAAAAAACACAGGAAGTGTCTGTTAAGTCACTGTTAGGCAGCACCGGATGCAATGCCATTTTAGGTCAGGGATAGAAAAAAGGCACTCCTGCCCCTCTCTTCCACAAACTCCCACGTAAGCAGATAGAACAAAGGACAACTCTCTGTGAACAGCTTTCTCTGAGGCATCTCTAGAAGACTGCTAGGAGCTGAGAGACTTGGATTTGAGTATAGATTGTAGTGAGTAAAATGTATTTTGTTGACCTAATGAGCCACTGTTTATGTGCTCTTCAACATTCTTTTCCTCTATTTCCTATTTAGAAGGGTTAGGTCAGGTAAGCAGAAACAAAGAACTAGCAGGGGTAATTTCTGTTAAGACAACACACAGATGCACTGTTCTTTGCATGAGAATCCCTTTCTTTCTTAAAAAGTTCATATTCACTGCATATTGGCAAAGCTACCCTATACATCTTAGGGGGACTTCCATTCAAAATCTCCCATTAGAATTACTACTACCACTCTTAATGGTAGCAGTGCATTATAGTAACAGTCCTACCTTGAACAGTGTTCTTGTTTTCTTCTTCTAGATTTTTTAAATTAAAGCACTCCTGCATTTTAGCTATTATGTCTTCTGTAAGATACGTTGGCGGTCCATGAAACTCTGGAGGTTGTGAGTGGTAGCTTATTTTAGCTCTAGGAAAATAAAATATCAGCATTAAAAAACAACCAAAGATAACATAGTTAAATCACTGTAACGCAAGCCTCTCAAACTCCTCAACCTAATCTGTTTAATAGCAGTTCAATTTGACTCTGAAGTTGTCAATAACAGTATTAAGTGTACAGACCATTCCTGAGAGGAGAAAGAAATGGCATACTTCGTCACCACAAACCATCTGCCTGTAAAATCATGAGCTGTAAAAGCAGCTGAACCACTTGAGCAAGGGAAATAGTCACTCAGTTACTGAGTTACATTTATTCCCACCCTCAGAATATAGGAATCACTATGACTTTCCACAGAAAGCTTGCCGTATCCTTTCCTGTCTGTAGAAGAGGACTACATGGACTCAGTATTTGAAAGGAAGGCAAATTCCCCTAAGAGAGGGGAAACAGTTATACCAGAAGTCAGCAAACTGTCTATAGAGTAATGTGCAACATGCTTTGAATCTGCCTGTTGTATCCTTCACTATTTCAGAAAATTATCCGTGGATGGTGTTCTCTAAATCTGTTGGCCAGTCCAGCTCTTTACCAAAGTGAGAGAAAGGAGGAAAAAAAAAAAAAAGGCAGCCTGTCCTTTCTAAGTACTTCTCAGGACTCAGAGCTCCTGCTGTGCTGGATTAACAATATGAAAAAGGTGAGCAGCGTAAAGCAAAATTCATAGCATACGTACCCTGTCCAGTCACAGAGTAGCACTTTAGCTATATTTTCTATGTCAGGAACACCTCCCTTTTTCAGCATACCCCTTTTCTGAGCAAGTAAAGTTAAAAATTCCTCAGTGTTCCTGAAATCTGGGATACTATAGTGCATCATTACCTAGTGCAAAAGAAAATGGTGCATTCAGAACTTTTTCTTTTAGTTTGAGGAATAAAAAAGCTAATCAGGTTACAATGAGGATGAACAAGTATGCAAAGAGCTGTTTTTCTCTTGCATGTGGGAGTAAACATTACAAAGCAAAATGCCTACTTCATCAACAAATTCATTTGCCATTCACCCAGACTAGTGGGTGTATAGAGACAGCACAGTGGTTTGTGAAAAAACAGTTATCACAGACCTGAATGGGAATTAGGCTTAGGTTAATGGACTGAAACTAGAGTGAAATCAGAGTTGGATCTGAGGTCTTCACTGTAATAATAGGAAGCAGTCAGAATATCTTCATTTTTCACTCTGTGATACTATGATGAGATCTTAAAAGCATTTTTAAAAAAAAAATCGGGAAAGTTATTGGGAAAACAGACTCTGGTTAACAGGATTGTGGCATGCTGTTTCTGCTTTCCATTTGTAAGGATGACAGACCACACAGTGTTGAATACACTAGCCAAAGTTTGCCACTCTGTATAGTTAGGAGGAAGCAGTGCAAAAGCTACCAGAATTGGTTGAAGCGAAACAAACTTTCGTTATTGGCCTAAGAAACCCCTAGAGAAGTCAAATGCAGTGAGAGATGTAGAAAAAGGTGGAGCTCACCTGCTGTTTACTACAGTGATTTAGAATGGCATCTATTCCTTCAAGCACAACTGCTGAGCCTGTTTCTTCAGTGTTTATGACAGTTCTCAAGGCCAGAGCCAGGGCGTTGTTGGAAGGATCTGCAACTATACTTGGACTGTCTAAGATCTTTGTCTGTTTATCAATGTGCACAATTTGCATGGACCTATTCAGAGAGAAATGCACTGTGAGTGGATAAAGGTAATCAGCTAGCAAAGGACTGGTAACAGTGAGGGATGCAAACCGCAAAGCTCAGTGCTGGACTGAATGCACTTCATACAGAGAGTCAGTTTCAGTGTTTTCTCATCATGTGCTTTGCGTAGGACAGAAATCCATAGGTACATAAAGAGTAAGCGTATATACTATTCCCTTGTGACAGCTGGCATCACACAGATCAGAATCTTTTATCCTGGCAATTTGAAATGTGCACTTAAAACTGCATGCAGGGCCATACTTTGCCCTTAATGGATGGAAACTGTACACAAACAAGGTAATCGGAACACAACAACAAACAGGGAACTGAACAGCTTTTATCAGACTCAGCTTACTTGGTAACACCTCTTGTTAGGCCAACATTGCAAGCACGAACTCCTTTAAGACTGTTGATTATGCTGCTCTTTCCCACATTAGGGAAACCTGAAAGTAACCACATAAATCCTTGTAAGTTAAATAAGAAAACTCAGCCTATGTAACACTGATCAAAACTGCTTCTTCCAGGTGTCTTTGGTAAAGTAAAGTACATCTCCAGTGTGAGATCAGAGTTGGATCTGAAGTCTTCATTACATAAGTAAGACAAAGTCTGTATCCTCATTTCTCACACTGATAATTGCAGGGACGTGAAAGACGTCACTGGATTAACACTGCAGATCTTATCAGGCAGGAAGAAGGCAGCGCAAGCTGCATGGTATGTGAACTGCTTCTCTTGTTTCCCTAAGCTTCTGAATTTGCTAAGGCCTCACCTCACACAGCATGCCTTCCAGGGCTCACACACACTACATGCATCTAAGTGCAACATAGATTGCTGCCAACTGAAGTACTACAACAGTGAGTCTTAGTTGAAAGGAGGAACAGTGACTAGAAAGCCCCAAAGCAACTCATGTGTTAGTTGTTTTACCCAATTTGTAATACAGAATATGAAGTTTTATGGGAAGAGAAGGTAACTCCTGTCTCTCCAAACACTTACCTACTACCCCAACCTGAATGGCTTTATTTTGAGTCCTGACGTAGTCTTGAAGAAGTTTCAAAAGGCATTTGCTTCCAAAGCATTCAGTGGTTCTTGATAAATCAACACGTGCACGTCTTTTTGTGAACTGTTCCTGCCACAGGATTCAAAGGCAAAAACACCCCTCCATGGTTAGGAAGATAAATATGTATGCTTAGATTTATTTATCTATTGTAATGTTTCCAACTCCTGTCCTCTATTAGATGATGTTACTGGGTTCTTCCAAACAGAAGAAATTATTTTGATAAGGAATTGGCTAATGAGTTAACTGACATTAAAAAAAGGTAGCCATCAACTACTAAGAGAAAAAGGAATGTGAACTGACTAATGGGGCTTGTGATTTCAGTTCAGGCTGTGCCGCAGATTTGTTGTGCAATAAAATAACAGTGTACGTTCAGATGGTAGAATCTTTAAATCTGCAAATTCACTCAAGGAACTTCAATTTTTTGAAGGATTTCAAAACCTTCTCTCTGTGTTGCAGTTTCTGCACCATTCCACAGGTGGGTGTATTTCATAAGACAGCCTGCAGCGCGCTTACCATAGTCCTGTCCTTCATCAGTGTTGCTGACTTAAAAGCAATCGTTGGAAACTCCTTCTTCAAATAATTCAACCATTTCTCCAAGTTTTCCTTTGGCACTAAATCTGAGAAAAAAAGAGCACAGTCCTTTCACTCCTGTGAATCTTGTATATCACTGCATGGAGGAAATCTAATGCAGAATCAGAAACCAGGCTGCATTTTATCTATTTAGTATGTGACTTTCTAACAAATGTGTGGCTGAAAACTAGTAGAGTAGTGAGTACATTCCCCATAGGCACCCAGCGCTGCAAGTTCTAGCCTTTATTTTTTGCCTCAAGCAGAACACACCACGTTTACACTTCTGGCCCCTGTATAAGGTTTTTAATGCAAGGAGTCTTGCAAGGAGACTGTATGGTACAGAGAGTGATGTTCTGTGAAGCATCACCCCATCATCCCTGCAAAGGCTACTCTTAATACAAAGTTCACTTTGCTCTTGCTGTCGCTCTTGATATTTCAGTATTTCGGGGTTTTTTTTTCTGCTACTAAGCCAGTAATTTCCAGCCTTTTTAGCTGCTTTCACATGCGTTTATGTGCATTCTTTCATACAGCAACAGAAGAGAGAAAATACTTTCCCAGACTAAATTTCAAATACAACTATTACATTGATTTGCTGATTTTTAACTCACCATTGCTTCAGTAGGGGCCAGCATCATGATCTCTGCCTACTCAGTTACGTTCACAAAGATCTGGCAAATTTGGCTGAAACTGGCCAATGCCCTCAGAAGTTATTGCAAAAGAAAAGGACTAATGTGCATTTCCCTGTCTGTGGTGTTCTCTTAGCAAACTAGACTAAAAGGCAGAGGAAATGTGACCTCTTCAGCAGGGCAGTGAGCTCAGAGTTGGATCTTATGTCTTCAATGGAGTCTCAGATTCCTTTAAAATCTTCTTCATAGCTCACAGAACCACCCAGTGACCAAGTAACACTTCAAGAAAACCCATGCTGCTTACCAATTTTGTTCAGAACCAATAGTAGCTTTTTGTCTCCTCCAGAGCAAGTCACAGCTTGCTCCAGTTGAGGGCATCGGCAGCCCATTGGATCTCTTGCATCCAAAACCTCAAGAACCACATCTGAGGCCTCAATGACCTGGGTTAGAAAAAAAGAGAGAAGACTCTCAAGTAAGACATGACAGATCAATTGACAGTTGACAGTTCTGGAACAGATGTGGCTTACAAGAGTTCTTGTTGAATTTCGCAGAATGACTGGGGAGGTTTCATATGACTATTGTTCGAGCTTCTTTCTTCTGAACTACAAACCAGAAAGCTGAAGCAATTTTCATTTTTTTCCTCCAAAGACAAGAAATCCTTAGGCACTAGGACCTCATTACTACAAGAGCTCTTTGATCACTCAGTACATACTGACATTGGCTCTAATGCTCCAAAGTGCTGGATGTCTCAGCAGCTCACACCAGACAAGACTGAAACCCTCACAATTCCTGTTGTAAAATCCCTTACGTTAGTGTTGAAGTTTATCATAAGCAACCTTTATACTCTCCAGCAGCTGCACAGCAATGCAAAAAAGGAAAATAACAAGTGGTCTCATTGCTGACGCTCATCAAATGATATATAAATAGCTGAAGCATCTCACCTTCTTGAGTTCCCTGCAAAATGATTTCTTTGAATTTTTATCCAGCAGTTTGTTAGTCTTTGCTTTAGATTTGCCAGAGGATTCCTGAATGCAAATAAAAATGAAAGGGAATGATTTAACTGAGAATTAGTGTATTATACTTGCGTGCATATACAGCACGAAAATATAACACATAACATACTGCTTAAGAAGATGGGAGTTTCAGGATGACTTTTATTGCTTCTATAAGCTTCAAAGAAACAAACTCATAGCAGACACCTACCTTTCCTTCTGCTTTTTCCTTGATTTTGGCTGCATTCTTTTTTGCTTCAAGCTTCCTCTTCTTTTCATGTTCTTTCTGTCTGTTGAGCTTCTGCTTTTGTTTTAGTTCTTCAAGCTGATGGCAAACAAAAGCCCAAGCCAGATAAAACACATTGGAAGGCGGTGAGGAAGACTGTTCTTTCTCCCCGTTTACTTATTTCTGACCAAAGTGCAGTTAAAAGTCACGGCTGCCCAAGTGACACTGGGAACTTTTTTTGCATCCTGCTCTGAAAAGAATACTGTTGCCTTCAACTGCCTCAAAACCAGAGGCAATGCATCCATTAGCTGGACCCCAAAATAACAGCTGTGCAGCAACCACACCACAACTGAGGCAGGTGCTGCTCTCGTGTCACATTCCTCCATGCTGCAGACAGCAGATCCGTACTTTGCGTATAATCACATAATGCCAAGATGCTTTTAGCATTCTGATGAGACATCTATGTATCTTAGCATTGCAGGCAGTTCTGATTACATTAGAAATGATGCTTCCAGCATGTTTATACACACAGTGATGAAACAAAGGTTAAAAATACCAGAGTGAATTGTTACCCACTGTATAATACTGGAAATAAATATATTATTTCTCCACAGCACGTGTCTACTCAGACCATCTACAGTCTCCCACAGCTGCACCCGTGGGCACGCACACGTGCACATGCATGCACACAAAGCTGCCTTGAAAACAGGAATGGTCTCAGTTTTTGTCCTCTTTACCACAAACTGTATTTTACCCTCTGCTTTCTTTGCTCTGCTTCCCGTAGAAGCTCTTCCTTAAATGGTGCGGCACTGGGAACACCGGGATCTTTCTTGGGCTTTTTGCGCCCACGTTTTTTGGCTTCTTTCCTGACTTTTCGGTGGTGCTCTCTGATCTGAAGAGA